>UZAF01016121.1:28124-44260 GCA_900617895.1 Haemonchus placei | reverse complement strand
CCCCCCCCCCCCAACTACATTTTCACCCACATTTCATTTTAATTAGCAGTGGGGTGTAGGTGGCGGTGGTGTCTCTCGACTTCTCGAAGTTTCTCTGCCATTATGCTCGTCATCATGAGGATTACTCAGTGAGCCACATATTTACGACTCACAGGGACGGCATAATGGCATGAACGGCAGAGTATCGTTAGTGACTATCTATCATTCTTGCTGAAATTTTCTCTGCCGAAATCGTTCAATACCGCAGTTCTAACCACCCCAACAACTCTAACCCACGGCAAGTTGGTGGCTATACTGCAGAACGAGTGGCGGTACTTATCCCCGAAATTTCGCGGGAAACGGCAATGGTTCCTCAGCGGTTACCATGCAATTCAAACCATTTTCTTCACAGCGTGCGACCGCGCTCGATCGGGTGCGGCGAACGCGACGCGATTTTCGGGGAGAAGGTACTCCACCACTGCAGAACAGAGCTCATGAAAATCATGATTACCTGATCTACACGGTACAAATCTAGGTAAATGCTATCAAGCGGTAGAAATTCAGGCGAAGTATGCGTCCATGTTATGATTTTTGCGAGCTCAACTTTATCATATTATCACATAAACCTTACTTTTGTATGTCCTCTTTACTGTGAGTGGTGGGCTTCCATAGCAGTTCCCTTCCACTTCTTGGAAGGTTTTGCATACCGATGACAGGTTAACGAAGCGACAGACCTACATGCCAAATTACTTACTTATATGAAAAGAAATAAGGATTGCATTGCTTCCTCTAGGAATGTATTGGGTATAAACACCTACCCAAGATCCATTAATCGTTGCACAACAGACTACGGAAGCGAGTACAAAATCTCATTGGAAGATCTAAGCGATGAAGCGTCTTTGATAGAATTAGCTGGAATGTCCTAAGGTCGAGCCCTTAGGAGCTTGACGTGTCCCCCTCAGTGCTCTCTTGGTGCTCCTTCCACTGAGCAGCTTCGTTCTTCTCCGCTCGGATTCCCAAAAGGTTACCAACTGGAAGCGATCTGCACCTTGATTCATCTCCCGTTTTGGTCATTCCGGCTACCAGAACCAACCAAGCTCATGCATTACTGATTCATCAGACCGCAGAATTACAATGTAATTAAGTAAAGCAGTTAAGTAAACGCTGCTATATTTTTCGTGTAAGGATTAAATTCACTTTCAGACTCCTACTACTCCGAGTACGTCGAAACCCAGTATTCGCTTGCGTAGCGGGAGTGAGAAACACGTAGAGCGTAGCGAAGAAAGTACCGAAATAAATGTATCACCGGTATGTCAGATATTCCTTTTAAGAAAATGTCTTATTCGGCACCATTTCTATGCGTGTGATGGAAAAGGAAAAGTGAAGGGAGGCTCCTTCAGTGATGGACGGTGACCCCTTCTCCTCTCCCTAAAAGTAATGCAGGGCGCGTTTGAGGGGGATGAGAGAGATGGAAGTGTTGCTTCTAGTCACCAGTATGGAAAAGAAAATGAAAATGCACCGTCATGGTGTTTCCCAGTGATCGATTCAGCCCCACTCGTGAGACGACCTGAATCTAGGGTTGACACAGTAAATAGCTGTGAGTTCGGGGTCCGGGAACTTCTCCCCTAACACGGCGTCGCACACGCCGCACCCGCCGCCTATCGCAGGATTGCGATGGAAGTTTGGAGCGCGCAATTTGTAAGGTAGGGAGTCCTTTAATTATGTGAATTGGCTGACCGCTTTCTTCAATTTCAATGCAGTCTTGATCGCCGCTTACTTAGGAGGAGTCATTTTAATTAATCAAGTCTGATAAACATGAAAACTAAGAAGAAACAGAAGAAAAAACGATAAAATCCAATAAAAAAGCAAGCTAGACAAGGAAAAATATCGCGTCCTATCGATCGGCGGGAGGCGAGGTGAGTACGGTAACTGCAGTGACATTTGCCGCATGCCGCAAGGGAGAATGCCGCGATAGGGGAGAAGTTCCGTTACCCGTGAGTTCGTCATCGTTTGAGTAGAGTGTGGTTCAGGAGACGCCGTAGCGATCCTCGTGCTGAGATCGAACAGCCACGCGCGCGTTCTGAAGTTACTCTAATTGACTTTCCTTCCTGTGATAACAGCTTTGACACCTTGCCGAAGACGAAAGCGCCGACTTGGCCATCAAACACATATCCAATCCCCACCATTACGACCGTAAATGGAAACTGAACTCGTGGACGCATCCCGAAGCAGATTTATTGGTCTCGGAAATCGACATCGTACTAATTGTCACTTTTCGTAGTCACATTTGTAAGAACCTGCTTCACTTAGAGTCCTTCTCACCAATGAAGCCAGTTGCATGCATCTAGGAACTGAAAAACAGGTGACCAGGATACACGACACGGTGATGACCGTTAGACGAGAGCGGTCAACCGACTGGACCCTTCGCAAGATCGAGCGAACATCAGGACAGGCGGTGGTCAAATCTTTTTCTGAAAGCTACGACATAAAAGAATGCCATGCTTCGCGTTTTTCGAGTGGAAACATCCATTGGACTGCTGTGGCTCACGACAGGGAAAAATGGAGATGTCACTAACGCCCGTTCGAAGAAATCGGTGACTAACGGGTCAGGTGTTAGGGGCGCTTATAAGGGAGTGTAAGCAGATACGAAAATAAACAGAACACGACAACGGAAAAAAGCAAGGCGTCATGAAAGAGGCGTGTTTTCCTACCTGATGCTGGTGAAGCGACAAAAGTTGTACCACTGTTAAGACAGCCCTCTCAGGATCAATCATGATCACTGCTCGAAGAGATCCAGTATCGGCACCCACAATGTTGCCTCCTGTCTCATACCCATTGAGAAATGGATCCTGTCCCGCGCACCCCGCGGGGCATCTCTCCAAGTCTTCCTCTCATGAACGCTTACTCACCATACTTGCAACTCTCTCAGAGCCTCAGCCGTCAAAATATTTTCAGATCGTCGATTCTCCACCGAAGTCAAGTATATGGTCCCGTTGGGGTGGCGGTTCAAGTGCTAATCCGAAATGGAAGGGAAGCAATGGGAGTATTCCTATGGTAAGCACAACCTCTATTCGCAAATTTTCAATTCCTTTACGATTGTTAATGGATCTTCACAGACCCCAACACTCTCGGAAGGCATAGGGTTCAAGGACACAAAATACAAGGTATGCTTCTACCTTGACGTAGTACTAGTAGAGTGGGTTATCTAAATCCTAATAACTTCTTCTCAGCCAAAGGATAGTTTACAAGAACCGAAGCGAGTGATATGGCGGGACATCTATGCAGAAGTTATTCGAACCACATCCTGCTTTCACCCGCAGCACGGAGACGCTCATGAAGCAAAAGTGGTGCTCAATCAAGGTGAGCATCATAGCTTCTTATTTCTATCATCTCATAGACATCTATTTTTTCTGGGGATTAGAGCCCAGCTGGGAAAAATCAACTCGATGCCGCAGTTGAGGTGCCATAAGTTTAGTCGATTCAGGTACTTATCGGGTTATGCTTGAAAGTTGGTCACTAGAACTTGGGAAGGTTCCCTGTGTGTGAACTGCATTTAATTTGCCCGATGCTGCTAAACCAATGCTTTCAGTATCTGGATACGCTGATCCGGGACAGCTGACCTACATAATGGGAACAAGGTGAGGTTACTGAATCCTCTTGAATTTACTTAATACAATTTTAATCGCACGATTACTTGTTATAGTTGATATCGAGATGTAAAAAATTCTTTTTCGCTATCAATCCCAAGGTTCATCCCTGAACATATACTAAAATTGGAGTGGTATTGGCAGAGATGGTGTAGTGGCAAGTGGCGCACTTCACATATGCGTGGTCACGGGTTCAAATCCCGGCTCGATATCCCCTAAGGCAACCAAGGCTTCTATCCCCTCGCGGTCGGTGAATTGGTACCAGACTCGTCTGGGAGGATAAAAGCATNNNNGACTTGTACATCGGCTGGCCACCGCAAGTCATTGTATAGGCCACATACTCATTCATTACGCCACTACGACTCTAAATAGAAGTCGAATGCTTGGACGCATCTCTCGATTAACGCCTCGAGACTATTCTTTATCCTTTATCAATTCAAAGGTGCGAAGTTCAAGTTTTATTTGGTGATTGTATTGATTGATTCCAGTGGCTCTGGCAAGACAACCCTTTTGAACATCTTGACACAAAAACGTGATGACAGTCTCAGAGTCTATGGCGATATTGCAATCAATGAGTAAGCCATCATTTTCAGTTTCATTCTACTTGGTTTTGCAAGTATCTGAATTACTACCTTGCCGAGCAACTTTCTTCTCCTTTTCCCAATCTCTGACATACTAACGCCCTATACAAGTACATAAGTCACCGATTTCGTACAAAGACGTTGAGTCTGGCACGGAATAGAGAGAGAAGGAAGCCCCTATCCCTGAGCTTTGATTACCCCACCATAGTCATTCGAGAGCTTATCTTCTTTCAGCTGCTTGCTTGAAGCTGGTGATATGAAAAAGGTAAGTGCATACGTACAGCAGGAGGATTTGTTTATCACCAACGTCACTGTGCAAGAGCATCTGATGTTTGCGGTAAGTCTTCTGCAAAACCGCATTAGACTTCAAACTTGCCCAGGGCCGGCTTTTGGGGACCATGGAATAGAATCAACCAGTCCGTGGCTCGTGATCGACTCCTACCCGAGCATTTAAAGAAGGTCATGGGGGAAGCTGGTAGCCTCCTGCCCAAAAAAATCTACTTCAAGTGTGTTGTCATAAATCTCGCACACCCCACGGAAGGATTTGCGAGCTAGTCGACTCTGATGTGGTCTATGTTTACTCTCCCACCTCTTTACAAATCATGCCACCGAACGTCCAATCTGAGCGTTCTCATTGGTTTCATAAAGTGTTGATACAGTACTTTGGAAAGGCCATGCGCAAATAAAATGTGACTAGGAAGGGAAAAGGTAGCCTGTGAGGTGCCGGCTGAAGAGATCGTTTCAAAAATATGGTGGATCTTCGTTTCACCTCTTTTCTGGCCGTCTTTCAGAAATACGAGATCTGTCTTCGAACAGCTCAGTTTTTCAAGATCTTTGCAGTGCTGACAAGCTAGTTTACAATGGAAGAGAATTAACATAACAAGTAATAGATGGAAGTGACAATAACTTCCCCGATTTCTCTCAAATTATAGGCTCGACTTCGTGCTCATGCAAAAAAGACAGATGATGAGCGCAAGGAAATTGTTGAAGGCGTTATACAGGCGGTAGGTTAACATGCTTGCTTGACAAGCTACAACAATTGGAAGTGAGGAAGACATGAATAGCAGCATGTGGGCGAACTTGATGGATATCGATTACCCTCAATAGCAGAAACATCCTTGTAGAGGAAGCGCATTCCTCGATCCTGCCCTTTTCCTTTATCCGCAGGCTGTTCCTATAGCTCTCGAGTCATTCTAGTTCATGATTTTTTCGATTTTGGGGCTAGTTTTACTACTTTTTTGTCATTCTAGATGAATTTGGGCAACTGTCGCAACACTAAAATCGGAAGTGCACTACAAAAAAATTTATCGGGAGGAGAACGCAAGCGCTTGGCTTTCGCTACAGAGGTGAGAACAAAATAGGTCCATCATGATTTTAGTAATCGTCGCGTTTCCAGATTCTGGCGGATCCATCGATTCTGTTCTGTGACGAGCCGACTTCTGGTCTGGACTCGGCCATGGCTTTGCGGGTATCTATCAGAATTTTTAATTTTGTATAGTAAGAAACTTTACGTGTTCCGTTGATAGCACGCGTAGATCACTGGAAAGGGGTAGGAAGTACGACGATTTCGCAAATATACTTCTATTTATATATTACTTTTCAATTTCACCTAGGGAATATTGCTTTTGTTTAGGTTGCTCTGGCACTTAAAATGTTAGCATCCAAAGGGAAAACTGTAATCAGTACAATCCATCAACCTTCAAGTCAGGTTTATGAAATGGCTGACAGGTACACGCCTTACTGGAGTAACGACATTAATATCCCGAGTCACCGCATTGTGCCCGGATGTTGGCCATTTTTCTCCAGGTTGATACTACTAACTCACGGCCAGATCACCTATCAAGGAAATGCCTCACAAGTCGGAGATTTCTTCAGCTCGTAAGTCTTGATAACTTTCAATTCACAGCATTGGTGCTCAGAAAAGCACCCAAACGAGTGCACAAGCGTGATAATTTAGTGATAATTTCCAACAGGACGTCGTTTTTTTTTATTCAAATGCTGGAATTGATTGTAGGAAGAGGACAGTGAGGAGTTTGGCACACATCGTAGCCAAAGGTTTCCCCTACCTTTTGATTATAACCCATACATCAGAGAGGGTTTGAGTCTTTAACTACTAGAATCAACACCCGGTTTCGGCCATGATGTTAATCTTCTTTTTCATTCGGGAGCCTCTCATTCAACATTTCAAGGGATGAAACACCACAATATTCGAAGAGGTCTTCTCTAACAATGAAAATTTCCTGCAATTTCCAGGTGTGGATATCCCAGCCCCAAATTCACCAGTTTACCGGATCATTTTATCAAAGTCCTTTCTAAAGATGAAGATATTACTGAAGAAGAGTACGCAAATAGGATCAAGGTATGGGTTGGATTCACGTTTCAGGGTGTTATATACTGATTGTCTAGCAATTTCAGCATCTCGTGGATTCGTATGAAGCGTCAGAGGAAGGAAAAGTTGTTCATCATATGACCCACATGTTCACTGTAACCTCTACGGAACAGAAGGCTAAACTTATAAGTGGGAGCGATGAAAAGTAAGTTTTGACAAAACTTCCTCCGTTCTGGGCGAAATATTGTCTCCGGGCTCGAAAAAATGTATAGCTGCTCTTCTTCTTCGCAGCTTTCGTTATTACACTTCCAGAACTTCGTATTAGTCTAACTACCTGCGGTCAGGTAGACCTACCATACTGGAAGTACATATTGATTGGCTTTTTCAAGTCTATGAATAGAAATAGCCCTACCGTTGTGGTATGCCATCATTGGCTACTTTCAGAGTTCGACGACCGACCGTCCGTCCGTCCGTCCGTCCGTTCAGCGCGTGCTGCGACGGCGGTCGCTAGAGTAGTGTTGACAGCGCTGGCAAGTGATCCAGTGTGTCGACAACGGTCAGGCGCCGCCGTCGCAGCACGCGTCGAACGGACGGACGGACGGACGGACGGACGGACGGACGGACGGATGAATCGTAGAGGTCTGAAAGCAGCCATTGATTGCCAACCAGCCTGCAAGGTTGAGGGGTCATACTGGAAAACCGCCCAATGTTATGACAGTTCGCGTATCGCATTCCTTGTTGATTTGGATGCGTAGCCAACTAGTTTTCCAAGTTTCAATAAATAGTCGAGTTCAGGTATTCTGCGTCATGGTTTGCTCAATTGTGGTGGCTGTTTTTAAGGTCTTCGAAAATCATGTTGAGGGACAGACAGGGATTTCTTACTCGCCTTACCAAGACCATCGTGAGTCTTTGGGATACATACATTCCCCGGTTATTCGAGCGATTCGTCAGGTTTCGAACTACGAGGCTGTGGTTCTGCATGTATGAATGACCATTGTGTCATGAGCGAGGCCAATCCATCACCTCTAAATTGCTCTAGTTAGCGCTGTAGTGATTCATGAAGGGCTTGACTCTCAAAAGCTTTTAATCTGTCCTTTCGACATACTCCATTGGGCGATAGTTACGGTAATTTGGTTTGCCCTGACATTCCTTTCTCCTCACCCCCACTTCATTCTGGGGCCTTCAAAAAACTTATACACCGCCGAGGTTTCCTGAGGAAATTCTCTCATTTCAGATAATATCCTTTATTAGTGGATTGATTTACTTTAATACGAAGTTTACGAAGGATACTTTGATGAACCACAAGGGAGCCGCTATACATGCAGTTTCGGACATGTCGTACATCTACTTATATCTTAGCATCTATGTGAGTTATTAATGTGGTACTCCTGTAGCGGAGAACGTCCGTTGCGCGTGTCCGTCGGAAGTAGGTCACCCCGCCCACTTCGCGCGCGGCGCATCACACTGAGGTCTCGAGATGATATTACAGTACCACCAAGTGTCGTTGCAAATGATTTGCATTTGTCTGTGTTATCTTCTTCTTGAACTGACTGCCGTGGACCAAACGCAAAGCGTATGCCCCAGTGACAATGGCGACGTCTGTCAAATATCGCTGGCCGACTCGCCGCGTGCGACGGCTGCGGCGTGACCTAGTTCCGACGGACACGCGCAACGAAGCGCACCCGCCTGTAGCATAGGCCCGTATTTCAATATTTCTAAAAACTTTTCTGAGTAGTTGGAATAATGTGACCCAACCTAAGAATTCAAATGGACACTGTTTGGCGGATACATGAGTAGCTTCAAGATCGGAATCGAAATACCCCTCCTTCAGGTACTTGTCAATGATTTGCCCGCTGTCATACGCGAATATCAAGCGAATACATACGCCCCTAGTGCGTACTTCCTTGCAGTCGTCCTGGCCGACGTAGGTTATTAGTCCAGATAATGCAGCACAATTTCAATGATGAATAATGAATTTTTTGGTAGAAATTATCAAGCAAAAAGGACTGTTTCAGAGTGTACAGTACCTTATACACCCGACAATTTACTCACTGATTATTTACCTCATGGCAGGTGAGCACCTCAAAATTCTTCCCACGGTTACCACATGGAAAATCTTTTTTTCAAGGATATTCTAGATCATTCTCGCAATATCTGCTTTTCAATTTGCTCAATATTACAGTAGCAAATGTTAGTACTTCAGTTGGTAAGTCCATCCCATTTTCTTATTCTTTGATTCATTGGTGAAGGTAGCCCGCAAAAGTTATAGTAGTGTTATCACGATTGAAAGTACCTCTGGTTAGACCACCGTTTTCAGCTTATGCAGCAGCTTCTATCTGTGGACGTCTGACGATTGCAGTAATTTTTGTTCCTATGGTGATCAACAGTTCCCTTATTTTCGGTATGCCCATGAAGCTCTGAATCCATATGTATATTTCTATTATTATGCGAATTTATCTTTGTAGAATTTCAAGGTGGAGGTGGGTGGGGGATAGTGATGCACTACCACAATCGTGGTATCAGGAACGAATCATGGGTCATTTCTCGCATGAGCCATTCTGGCTTTTCTCTTAGGAATCGGTACATACCCGTTTGGGAACGGAGGCTAACTCAGTCTCTCTCCATAAGTGAGGAAGCCCTATCCCGACAAAGAGGAGGTGTCGACTAGGATAGAAAAGTGAAGAGATACTTGGAAAACTTGCAGTTTCCTACTTCGCGCACAAGCCGAACAACTCCTCCCTCCTCCCCCTCCGAACATTCATTTTACGAATACGTGGAGAAGTCATCTCCTGGCAATGATCCCCACAATGTCAGCGAGCATCTCACGCTCGCACGACAGCGCGAAGTGCAGATATTGTTCGAACAAGTTTGATGGAGCTATATATCCGTTGCTCATGAAACTCAACTGTAATTAATTTCAGCTGGGTTTTTCATTGACTTGAGGACTATTCCTGTTTACTTCGCAGTGTTACCCCACCTCTCATGGTTCAAGTATGCGTATGAGGCTTACATGATCGTTCTTCTCAAACCGATTGAAGAAATAGTCGGTAGGCCATGAGAGTTGTTTTCGTTGACTTCTTTTTGCTTCTCTTTTTCAAAGTTTTTCATTCTATGACGCACCTGTTAACGACGATAATATGAGCTATCCTGCAACTGCTTTGAAACAACTGAGTTATCGACTTTTCTCAGGTTGCCCATCAGAAAATCCTTATGACGCTACAGTGTGCTCCGCAAAAAATGGTGTTGAGGTGAGCACTGTAACATTTATCGCGATCTTCTTCAATACACGTCCTTGCCATCACTAATTGCTTAGGCAATGGCGCCAATCCTTTAGCACCACTTCGCGTGGGCAGTAGTTCGTTCCCCTCTACCTTGTGAGATGGCTTACTTTGCTTTATAAATGTCTCTCGTACTGAATTACTGTAGCAAACTTGTCCGGCCCAATCTTACCTAGCAGAAAGGGAAGACTTTTTGAGCACGGTACGAGTATGGTGTCAGGTTGGCGTACAGAAACAGCGCGGCTTCCCATTGAGGGGATCAAGTACAGCTCGGGGATTCCTTACAGGAGTGAAGTGGGAGAGACTTTGTGAACACCATGATTCTCAGATCCCATTCGTGGTTCCCATTTTTGCCTTTTTTTGTGAGAAAAGGCCTATTGAAAATTGAGAAAAACTCGCGCCCAGTATTACACTACGAAGGCTTTCCTTGTAAGGATATGCGATGCTCTGAACTTATCAGGGCTGAAATGTTCTCCGCAAAATGAAGACTTAAAAATTTCGAAAAAAGCATCAAAAATTCTGTCCTTCTTATGACGAATAAAAGCAGGCCGCTTTTTTCAGGTTCTCTTGTCTCTCGGGTTCCATCCGGGTTTCTATCTTGTGAATTTCACCATCCTTCTTATCTTCATTATTTTTATACGAGGAATCGCACTAATTGCGTTTTCAATACGAGTACGAAGAAGCTGAACTGTCCTGACGAGAAATTATTTGGCGATTTCCGAATCTACACATTAAATCAATACTTCTTAACAGCAAACATAAGGTTCTCTTAAGTATTATTCACAGGCGTAGTTACTATGATTGTGATCCTGTGAAGTTTGTTTTTAAATAAAATTCTTCAGATTTTGAGGGAACTCGGAAAAAATCCAAAAGATCTTTGTAAGAACGTTTGGTGGAACTTGCAGCGTTCTTAATATCCTTCAAGCATTTTGTGTTTCCGAGACTAGAGCCTTAATACCGTCGTCGTACCATCTCGCCAGACCGGGTCGCCGCCCCCCTTGGCTTGGTGCTGAGTCGTTTCTAAAAGTAAAATCTATCAATGCGCTTATTTTGGAATGCAATGAAAGAATAATAAATGAATCTAGTCATACCTAAAAAAGCAAAAAAGTGTTTGCAAAAATGTTTCGCGTCATCACAAAACCCTGAATAATTATCGATCCGGTAGCTCCATATACTGAGGCCCGCTTAGCTTTGGGAATCTCATTTTAGTCATCCACACATGACTATCACAAGTGAGATTGACTCATTGTAAGCTTTTTTATCTAGCTACCTCATTATCGCCCATGTACCCACTCGAAAAAATTATCGATCAAACTCAAAAATTTGCTACAACTCGCATAATTCGTCGGTGTAACAATGGAAGAAGGATGCTTTCGACTGTGGTAATCATTCAGCTTCAAAAAACATCGATCAGCGAAGAAAAAAACTAATAAATAAGTCAGGGTTTTTGAAAGCGAATGTCCTAAAGCTTCCTCAGAGAATTTCCTGATCACCAACGACTGAGAAGAGCAAGTTGTTCGAAAAGCTCCTCGATTTTCGTTAGGCGCTATCAGCAAGCATCTCGTTCAACGTGGCTCCAGACTTTACCTGACAGGTCCATCTTTCTCTAGGAAGGCGGGCCCTTGGAATGTTCCTCAAGAGTGGCTTACAAGCTGAAACGTTTAAGTCATTTCGAACGGGCTTTGAGACTATTTTTTGTCTCCAGCGTCAAGATTTATCCCCTTAGGCGTCGAAGTTTCTTATCGATTCACTGTCTCAAGACCATAAATTGCCCCGATTTTTACCTCCGTACTCTGCCACCCCCCTCCCTCTCCTGAGGAGCTGTTGCCAGTACTCCGGATATGGTGTTTTATATAGCAGCCAAAGAACGGATTCACACTATAACATTGTTTTTTTTTNTTTTTTTTTATAACAGTAGCCCATTACGTTGAGACTACTTCGTTTGTAGCGTCATTTCAGTCATTACCCTCTACCAACAATTTTGTCAGAGCCACGATTTGACACCGGCGTTCTTACGTACGGCGAATGAACCTGTACGCAAGGAAAGCTCGCTCTGGATTCGCTTACTGCCAGTCAAGATTGTAGTCAGGAAAATTCGGTGCATAGTGTATTCCGAAGTGAAGTCTTTCGGTACTACCTCATGGCCTTCAAAATCGTCAGTCGCAGCATCAAAATCACCGCCTATTTCTCCAAATATCACTTCTTGGGTATGTGATTCATTTTTTCGGCTTTTTTTTCCAAATATGGTGACGCTATACTTCTTTTGATGTTTTGACATATTAACAATTTCTCTGGTGGATATAGGGCAGGTAATGCTGCTACCATGATGTAGCAGATCGAATCTCTAACTGGGACCCACCAAGCAGACCAATCAAGCGTTCCATCTAACTGTAAAGAATACGACTGAGAATGTCCTCCAATTTAAGATGGAATACTGTTGATAATTATGGTAAGCCTTGCAGCAGCCGTCCATAAAAGAACTCGATAAGTTAACCCCGCGGGACAACTCGTAGAAAAGACGCCCATTCCTTTTGCAGTGCGCAACCGTCCTTCCACGTGATTACTTCATTGATTTCTTTCATACTGATACAGTAATCATTACCTTGATTCGATTTCGTCTTATTAAGGTTCATTTATTAGCTGTAAGCGCCACTAGAGGTTGATTCGATGGAGGATGAAGGGCAACCAAATTTTCATCGTATGGAATCCGAAGCAACAAGGACCTCCGAAGGTGGATTCAATTCAACAAGTATTTTCGGCTTACTTTTGATTTGTGAAGTACTGATTATCCACTGATAACGAGATATCGTTACTTGTAGCCTTGTCTACTTATGCGCCCTCTACAAAAGTCAGTCCTACTCAGATGGAAACCACGTCAGAACAAACGGACTCCAACTTGTCGACGGTAAATCACCTTCCTTATTTTGTACTCCATTGTTGTGGTGAAAGCAAAACTTGGTATTTGAGGGAAGTTTATTTGTAAATGAAAAGGTTATTGATCAGTGGAGTGAAGGAGGGGGGGGGGGGGGGGGGGGGGGGGGTAGGAGGAGTTGGGTGGTATGGTGTAATCAACAATAAAGCTCGTTTGATCTGAGTAGACCTAAATTTCATCACTACTCTTCGACAGTATCAGTGTTATCACATTTTGAAGCTCATAGAAAAGTTTTTAGTACGTTCCTGGAGTATCCTATTGCATGTGGAGGGGGTCATTCGAGATAGCTTTCTGGGAGGATGCGTAGATCTCGGAAGACTTACTCGGATTTCCTCTTATGATCATTTCATTCCACTTGGCTCGCAATTCTGGCTTCACTAGTACCAGGTTCAGCATTCACACCTAAGTATGATGCCCATCTAAGCACATTCGTCTGCTGCACCCGTCCACAATGATTCTCACAATCCCCACGTCTCTTCTGAGTTGTTTGCATCCAAAATCCTGAACTTTCTTAGCTCGAGTGAATTCTTTCAAACCCCGCTCTTCATGTTACGTTGGGAATTTCGTCTTTCTAAAAAGGTCTTTCTTATTAATCCCTATTAAAATGAGGAGAACTTTCATTCTTAGAAGTACAGGTCTCTCGTGCACAAGTTTTTTCGAAGGCACTCTTGGTATACAGCTCACGTTCCCCAAAGTGTCCGACTGCTACAATATATGGGCTGAGCGCCATTGACGAAAGTTGCAGTCCAGGCAATTCATGAGAATCAAGGATCGGTACATATACAACGATTAAGTTGAAAACAGTACCTTTGTACCTTGAATGCACACCTCACCGAACCGAAAGGTTCTTTTCTGTCAACTTTGAGTGTCAAAGTTGATTCGGACACGATCGTGCCGCAGCAAATTCAGAACTGAAAATGAAAGCCCGATGAGGGGATGGGGCGACAGTAGTTGCGGTAAATAGTCTCACTTTAAAGTGTGGTCATCTTGACTACCTGAGGGTCATGCTCTGTCTTGCTGTTGTGTCATATTTTTGAGGAATACTAAATTAATACTCTTGCAACCAAATATACCGAAACCGTTTTTAGGTTGTGATGTCCGTGGCTGTCGATAGCAGTACACAGTCAGATTCGGAACAAGAATCGAAGGTGTGTTCCTTCCTCTATCAAAGGATCCAAATATACTTATATTTTGTTTATTCAAATATCATGCACAGGAAGGAGATAGGTTGCTGTGGCGTGAAATTTATGCGGAGACTGTCCCCGAAAGATCGCTGTTAGGCTTTGGACGAGCCAAGTATTCTAGTGAAGCGAAGTTGATACTTAATCGAGGTAACCGTCTTTATGAATTTCAGAAACGTGGAGGAGGCCGTTCATGGGGTTCACTTGTGATCATTCGCTAATGAGCTTTACCGTCAGTAGTCCGTCAGTTGTGCTTCTGACGACTACCGTCTTCCTCTTCATAAGCGTGCAGGCAGTAATTCTGGGCTAGGAATAAAAATACGTAAAGGGGTTCTCTGTAATAGAGGAATAGAGGAAGTAGGGGACTCGTTTCAAGTAGCAGGAGGAGGGCCGCCAATAGTTCCTACACTCGAAATTAATTTCAATATTGATTAATTGTTGTGGTTTTGAATCTAAAAGCTCGTCGATGTAACTCTTTCCGTTTTTGCATACTTTCATGTGGTGTTATGAGTAAGCAAATAAGTGAACAAAACTTTTCAGTTTCTGGCTATGCAGATCCAGGACAAGTTACTTTCATAATGGGTGCAAGGTAAATAAGTAAATAATCGCACAAAGCGAAAATAGGTACTTATTATGCTCGGATTATGAGCATTTGGGTAAAAAATTAAATCCAACTTGCAGAATAATTGCCGTAAAACCGCACAGCATGAAATTTGTCGTCATTTGACCATCGTTTTCTTGAGGAACAGTTGAAGTCATAGACCTCGTCCAGGAGAACTTCCTTGTTTGGTACTCTTAAGACATCATCATGAAGAAAATACCTTGAACTGCCTGACTGTTTTGTTTTTCTCGGACAAAGCCGTTTAGGTGGAATGATTTGATTTAGTTTTTTCCAGCGCCGCCGAGAACCTTAGGTAGTTCGGAGCAACTGGTCCATGGGCCAGCTGTAACATCTGCTTAAAACTCAAACACGAGATTACATAATACCTCTTTGTGGCTTTGGTGTTAGGTGTAGGCCAAGTTAAGAAATAGGTGTCGATCACGAAGCAAACGAGCAGAAGTGAACGGCTGGAACGGCAGAGTTTACTTGTAACGGCCAGCCACTCAATTCCGTTGTTCAAATTCAGTTTCATCTGTGGGTGTGCAAAATCTTAGCAGTGATGCCATCACGTGGGCTACGATTTTGCACGTAATATCAAATTCATGGCAGAGTTCTTCTGAGTAAGAGATCCTGGGACGTTTTGCAACTGGGGCGTTTGGCCGGTTAAGCGAATATGCTACGGATCAGGGGTCCTCGAGCGACAGTTTGTTCGAAACGTTCACCGAACAAAGCTGTTTTACTGTGACAAAATTCTGCGGCAAAACGGTGTCAGAAACTATTTAGCAATGCAGAACATATTAGTTACTATTGTTTTTATTATTCTAATTATGAAAAAATCTCATTGTTATTGTTGTTATTTATTCATAGATTCATCTACTGTAAAACCACATTTCAGTGGTGCTGGGAAATCCACACTTCTGAATATTCTGACCCAGAAAAAAACCGACGGCATCAAATTTTCTGGCGATGTTGCCATAAATGGGTACGTGTGCATGTGCAGTTCCGAGCGAACAGGTTACGATCATAATTCTTCAAAATGTTCTTAACCCATTGACAACCGTGTGGCCCGCCGGCGTGCCACACCATATCGTGCTCCTGGCCCGCATACAGGCCAAGGTGGTACTTTCAGTGCTTCAAATCGATTTTGAATTTTTTGCCGCTTTCAAGTAACAGTCGTCAATGACTTTCTCGAGAGTCTTGAGGCACAGTGGTTCAAAATTTTTTTGCCTTTAACTATAGAAACCCAAGTAAACAAAGTTCTGTGCGAGTATTAAAAGTTGCAAAATGAGCGTTACAAACTGTTTCACTACACATACTTCTTGTGATAGTATAGACTAATCTGAACCCTTCCTTCCAACTTCCAATTCAGTTATGAGAAAAAGAACTAATCAAAATAGAAGTAATCGTTGCATTGTTGCTCTGAAGTGTACTTCTTGGCATGATTCATAGGTACAGAAGGCTCAGAAAGGTTTGAAAGGACATTCCCACCTAGAATACAACAAAACATCTGTAGATGTCAAATTGTGGATGACTTATCACTGACACTGACATGTCAGTACGGCATGGATGCAAGGCAAAGGGAAGCACTGAGTGGTAGGAGAGCAACTG
>UZAF01016121.1:9447-26315 GCA_900617895.1 Haemonchus placei | reverse complement strand
TCACTGTGGATGTTAGCACGGCACTGGGAGCAAGGCAAGGGGAAGCACTGAGTGGTAGGAGAGACACTGCTGTACCAAGGGTAGCTCTCTGTGGATGTTAGCATGGCGCTAGAAGCAAGGCAAGGGGAAGCGTTACCATGACATTTTTATGGAATTTTATCTCAGGGGGACAAATCGCAAAAAAATGGTTGCTCCCCGGAACTGCATGGCCCGCTGGCGGGCCACAGCAACAGCCCGCGAAAATCTCGCCCAGTCCCACAACCCAGACACGCCTAAAAGGCGCGGTTGCCAATGGGTTAACTAAAAAACTAGGGTCGTCATGACGTTCTTTGTCTCCGTCGTAATGAAATTGCTTGAGCGGTGATAAATTATTCAAAACAGTATTCGAACTGGAAGTCGAAAGAGCCACCATTGCAAGGCCCATGCGAAAGAATGTTTCAGCAGTTTGGTCGAATGGGGTGACATGAAGAAACTCAGTGCATACGTACAACAAGAAGACCTTTTTATAAGCCAAGCAACCGTTGAAGAACAGCTGATGTTCACGGTAAGAATATCCTCTTCTGAGGAACCAGATACCTACAGGACAGTGGCCTTTTCCACTTTTTGTACATATGTTTTAAAGTCCTGTAGTTGATTTGTCAAAAAATGTAACGAAAGGTACCCTAGAAAACTTTTAGTAGAAAAATTGTATAGATAGATGTATAAGAACGCATTGGCATGGAATTCGCCGTAGTTCCTCCAGAAGGTAAGCCGTATATGAAGATCGCTCCCTCGCCGAACTGGTTAGCTCGCAAAATTTAAAATTAAAATTAAATTTAAATAAAATAAAGTGAGTATGCATTTTTGCGTTGAATTCATTGCTGTCCCTTGAAAAACAAAAGCTCCAGCAAGAAATGTGGCCTGTCCTCTACATCTGTCATACCGATCCTATGCCCAACTAATTTAGGCACGGCTCCGCATGCGTGACAAGAGAACAAACGAAGAGCGCAAAGCCATTGTTTCTGAGGCTCTGACTGCGGTAAATAATAGTTAATAAACAAAAACGTCAGGGCTACCCATTTGGAAATGTTTGGTTGAAAATATTCATTTCACTCCCGAGAGATATGAATGTTTAGATGGGTTTGACCGAATGTAGAAAAACGCAAATAGGGAACGCTTTTGTCAAAAGTCTTTCCAAAGGTGAACGGAAACGGCTCGCATTTGCTACCGAGGTGAGGTTTTTTATGGTGAAGTTGTTTTTCCCTCACTCTTCCTTTTCAGATCTTATCGAATCCGAGGATTTTATTCTGTGATGAACCGACTTCTGGCCTGGATTCGTTTATGTCGCTACAAGTACGATTATTCCAAATCTTCCCTTAATTTCGTTGCTGAGCAGGGTACCATAATGTGGAATGTATGGGTGTAGGGACAAAAACGAAAATCTCGTCTGGATTAAATTTCTTACAGTAATCTGTGGCCGTGCGGGAGAACCCGATACTCTCGCAGCGCTACTACATGTACCAACCTCTAGATATCAACTTTGATATCTGAACCTTAAATTTCTAACTATCTAACGACGAATAGAGAAGGGTTGTACGAAGAGAAATGGAGAGGGTTAACGAAACTTAAGGATGACTGGAAGATGGACATAGAGTGAGCTAGAACCCTGACAGTGGCCAATTAGTTAGAGACCAGTTTTTGTTTCTCTTGCTTCTGTTTGCACTGTAGTAAACTTAAGCAGTCTTTTTAAGATTGTTGTGGCACTCAAAATGTTTGCCTCTCAAGGAAAGACTGTTGTTACCACAATTCATCAGCCTTCAAGTCAAGTTTATGAAATGGCAGATAGGTATTTCTCTATTCCAACAGATACAAACAGTAGGCAGTTACCTCAAATGCATCTCTAGGTTGATTCTAATGGCGAATGGGGAAGTGGCATTTCAAGGGAATGCTTCCGAAGTGGGGGAGTTCCTAAATGAGTGAGTTAACATGGAAACTGCCCCGTTTCAAAGGGAACTCTTACAAAAATACGATTTTGTTGGCAAATATGTCAGTCTACAGTAAAAGCCCTCTTGCAGTTGTGGATATCCTTGTCCCAGGTTCATGAGTTTACCCGACCATATGATGAAAGTTCTATCACAAGACGATGATGTTTCTGAACGAGAATTCATCGAGAGGGTTGAGGTAGGTTATAGGTTGTATCAACCCTATGAACAAGTAGGCCTCGATAGAGGAAGACTCGCTTTAGAGAATCCTGGAATTCTTTGGAAACTCGGATGACGCCAGAATTGTGCATCATATCACTCATGGCTTTGCAAATACATCATATAAAAGAAAGATAAAATTCGATCTGGGAGAGGATGCTGAGTAAGTCATGCAATTTTCATGATGGGTGATCCTTCTGATAGCTCAATTCAATACTTTGAGTACTAGGTAAAAAAAAAAATAAGGTCAAAAAATAATTTCACCTGGGTTGCTAAAGCGGAACGCAGGTTCACGTTTTATTTCGATTCTCATGGGGAACAAATAGGAACATAATCGAAACGTCAATTTTGCAGGGCAGGATAGTATGTGGAGCATTCATAAGTTCTCATAAGCTTAGCTTTGGGACCAGGTTATTTGAGTTCAGAAAGTGGCGCCGCCAATAAGAGCCTCGCTCGTGAATATAGCCGTAGCAGTACAGTTCCTCTGATTGTGGGTTTGAGTAAAGAAGCACATTAGAATTCAGGTACTGCGCATCTTGGTATACGCAAACTTGGTGGTTATTTGTTAGATCTTCTAGAAGTCTGGTCAGAGATCCTGTCGTTGTGACAGTTCGGCTTGTTCAAGTTTTCGTGAGTATTTCCAGATTTTTCGTTTTTCATTTTTCTTTCCAGTTTATGCTCAGGGAGTTTGATTTTTCTTCAATCTTCCCTATGGATACTATAAAATAATTGGAACCTATTTAGGCTATATCAATGATTCTTGGCTTGATATACTTCCAGTCGAGTTTCACAAAAGATTCTCTCATGAACTACAAGGGAGCTGCATTACGAGCTACAGCTGATATGACTTACATCTTTTTGTTTCCCTGTGTCTACGTATGTGCTCCTTTTATATTATTACCAGTCGGTTCGCCATATAGGGCTGGTTGTTAACTTCTACACCTAGATCAGTAGCAGTAACCAATATTCGCTTTCCTTTTCCTGGTATTTCGGTTGTTCTATTCATTTTGATTCAGCTTTTCATCGCGGAATTGCCTGTGGTAATTCGAGAGTATCAGTCTCACACATATGCTCCAAGTGCCTACTTCATCGGAACCAGCATGGCTAGTGTGAGATAACATCTTATTATAAAAAGCATAGTTCACAATGGAAATGGATTACATCTACAAAGAAGAATGGCGAGTTGTGGGCAAAACTTTGGTCTCGAATAGGAAGCCCTTGCGCTTTTCAGGCATCATGCTCTTTATCCCTTACAAAACCAAAAAACAGCTTTTACTCTCTTTAATGGCTTTTATGCCGCAGCTTGTCAGCCCTCTCACGTTAGCCAATATCAGCAACATTATCAGAACACCTCTCACTACGCTTCATTTAAGGTTTTACAGTATATTATATTCCCTACAATGTACTCGTTTATTTTGTACTTACTAGCAGGTAAGTTTTATGCATTAATCTCCTATTTGGCAATATTGGTTTAGCACATTTTTGGTTGTTTTATGGTTCTTTTTCTTGAGAAATCGGCAAAAACTTCTGCTTTCTTAGCAAATGTTCACCTGTATCGCCTGTCCTCCCGTTGGTTATCGACTTCCGATCGCCTCTATTCGTACCTGTGGCGAGCCAGAGTGATCCATTAGATCGTGCTCGCTCGAGGGATATGAGGCATAGCATTCCTTTCGCTTAAAGCCTTCGTGAAAGTTTGTCTCTCGCGCTGGTGGTCGTCGTGATGTTCCTTTGATGTCCCGAGGGATCCAGTCAGTAACTGCCCTGGTCTAACAGTCATCAAGAATATTAGATTTAGAATGTAGTTGGTCGACGTGCCTCTGCTACTAAGGGGTCTTGGGTGGTATAACCACGAACGTATGCCTTCGAGCCAGATTTCCTTGTTTCAGGCTACTCAGGAACTGTTTCACAATTTTGTCTATTCAACTTGTTAAATATCGTAGTGGCTAATCTTGCAGCATCTGTTGGTGAGTGGCAAATCTTCTGTTGACTTGTGCGAATTCCTTAGCTCTATAAGAGTCAACTGCTAAGCTCCGCCTTCAGAGCCGCCTATAAATTGTTCTAGCTGTCGGTCACTCCCTCGTCTTTCGTAAAATTCCAGCAGAGTAGGACAGATAACTTCGTAGACCCTCCCTCCCCTCTCGAGTGGCTGGCTAGAAGTAGTAAGAATGCTGAAGCAAAAATGAATTAAATGACTGTGTTATTTTTCGAGTAAAAGTTTTTCCAAACTGCATTCCTGTGTCAATGGTATGTTTCAGCTTATGCAGCAGCATGTATCTTTGGAAACCAAGAAATGGCTGTTACTTTTCTACCTCTGATTCTCAAGCCACTTTTCGTCTTCGGTAAGTATGACGCTGGTAATGGTCACACCGAATGAGGGGACAGCTAAAGACCCAGATTCTGTCACCTTCAGAATCGACTGGCAGTGAGAAGAAAAGGGGAGGCTGATGCTGCAGGGAGTAGGACACTGCAGGAGGCATTGTGCGGAAGCGGGCCATAAGAGTAGGTCCCGAACAGCTAAAGACCCAGATTTGGTGACCTGAGCGGTAAGGGCTCAAAACTTAGGTGTCCTACATAGAAAAGGTACATACCCCGAGTACTGTACATAGGAAGCGTTCTAGAATGCTGCCGTTTAGGAAAAAGTTATTTCAGTGTCCTTTGTCTAAATTCAAACCATCTCGTTGATTACCCTTTACTCCTGATCCCATTATAGAGTAGATTCCACGGTATGTGAGGCTCGATAGTAGACTGTGGTCATCACCCAAGCAGGCTGGTGCTCAGGAAATCCTCTCAATTTCAGCGGGCTTTTTAATCGATTTGAGAACTGTCCCATTTTATTTCAAGCCACTCACATATATATCTTGGTACAAATATGCATACGAAGCTCATCTCATAATCCTGCTAAACCCAATCGACACTATACCCGGTAAGCTTTTTAATGGTTTCGACGCTGAGTCAGGAGGCGCCACTGTGTCCGCTTCATGCACTCTGCCATGCGTAGGCTGCATTCCAAGTGGGTCCTAGCCCGCGAATCCCAATTCAATCATTGCGCGCGGCATCTCTTGGCTAGTTGTCTCACCACGCAGGACTGATGTAGTTGTTCCGGTCCCGCGGCCTACTTAGTACTACACACGGCAATCCGGCCATAGCCATATCTCTGCAAGATCAGTGCATACAGTTCCTTTTTTCAAAATGTACTTTCTGAACCTGTGAATCCCACTGAGGGTTACGCAAGTTTCATTTAAGGTTGTCCATCTAGCAAAGTTAGTGATGCTATGATTTGTTCAGCAAAGAATGGTGATGAGGTAAGGTTATATTTGGATTTGAACACTTTATACAGTGGACAGATCAGGCCTCACTACATTTGAATTACAGCCAGCTTTTCAGGTTCTTAACTTACTTGGCTTTGATTCGAACTACTTTTGGATCAACTTCGCTATACTCCTATTCATACTGTTCTTCCTACGTGGACTGGCTTTGGTCGTCTTTTCACTCAGAATACGACACAGCTAGATCGGATGCTCATAATCCGGTTCTTTAACTTTCGAAAATTCACTTTGGAGATTGCCTCACTATTTTTACAACTTATTAATGTAACGAGAGAAATGTTTTTGTACTACGAGAATGAAGAATGTTACTGTACTACAATGTAATGAGAAGTTAGGCCTTAATAAAGATTTTTTAAAAGTCCCTTTTACTTTGCAAATTATCGTTCTCATGGAGGTACTGCACCGTTGCACACTTTGTTTGTTATTTTGTGTTTGAAGCACGGACATATCTAACGATAAGCAAGAACGCAGACCCTTGTCATCATAATTTCATGGGAGACGGGCGTTAGGAACGATTTTGGGTAATCGATCCGCCGCACGCGGCTGTCGCGGACCACTCATTCGCCGTTATTACAGCTCTTGCGTTCTTCATAGAGCTCAGTCGATATGCGATCATTATTTTATTCCTTCGCGTGCGACGCCCCTCTCACCGCGTCGCGACCATTTCGTTCCTAACGCACCACACCCTAATTTCATTGTATTTCCAGTAGTCGTGATATCGCGTAAAATGACGTGTATTACTTGCAAGGCAGCAGTGAGACTACGATGGGAATTTGGATGCATACCAATTTCATTGTTTTGGCCTTCTTGTGTACTGAAACGAAAGAGCTTCATAATGGAGGATCACAGTTTCGGATTTCTTGAAACTTTCTGAAAAGAAAGCGAGGAGCGACTGTGGGAACTGGAGATTTAGACCACTGGAGTGGTTTCGCTTTGTTTTCTAATCACTTGTCATTATAACTTGAATTGATCGTGGTGTTAGATGTATCGAATCTCTGGAGAATTCCACGAAAAATATAGGTACCTATTGATCGGCTCCCATGTACGACCTCGACGAATGGCGTTCACAGTCGACGTGGCGGGACGGAGCCAACACAAACTCTGAATGCAGCCAAATGCCATCATGAATTGAAAACGCCCATCGCTTTTTCTCTTTTACCCTCTCGTATAAAATCCTTTCCACTCATATTCCGGCGGTTTGCTCCAACAACTCACTGAGCAACCTCATCCTTTCAAGCAACTCGAGGTTTGCTTCAAAGACTGTTAGGATAAACATTTACCGAGCTATCTGCAGGGATCTTTGTATTTTTTAAGGATTCATAAAATGAGCCTCTTCATGCACCATTGCGACGCAATTTTCTGAGATAAACGTGGGACCGTGGCATTGTCCGTGAGTGCACTGCTTATTTGTAATAATGCTGCAGAGCTTTTCATTGTTATTCGCCAGTTTTTACAATTTTGATGCTTCCACGGCGCTGTTCCTTCTACCGAAGTTACAATTTTACCATTTTATTTCATAGTAATCTATTTTGGGAATGTTTTGTATTGTGCAACAATCAAACTCTCAGGAATTTCATTTCGAAACGGAGACGCTTGTTCTCCTTTGCTTTGGCTTATCGGAACAATGCATTTTCCTTCGACGTACTTTCGTTCTTGATCCGTTTCTTTTTGCTCCCTCTGGGTAGCAGTTGAGTCCTACCGCCTAAATCTTCTAATTCACCTTAGATCTAATTTCTTTTTATTTAGCTACTTGCCCTGAAGAATTCAGTCTCCAGCATACGTTCATTGTGCTAGCCTTTTTTTAAAGCATTCTTCATCCAGTTTTATCGTTATTTTGAAAATTACATGGTAACAAGATGAATAAATATAACGCAGGCGAATTTCACCGATACATTTTTTGCTTTTTGATTTTTTAGGTTTCTGCTTTTTGCTGTTTTTTTTTTATTCGAACAAAAACGCAGTCGTATCGATCTTAACATAGTTATGTTTCCTACTGAGTGTGCTGAGATTGGCATTATTGAGGAGTTTCAGTCTTTCTCATACGAGAGTCCTTCAACTTCAAAGCTTTCTTTAGGAATGGGCGTTACCCTTCGTGTTGTTTGACTTTCCTTCGTTTCACCTCGCGAACTTGCCTGTGTTGACTCGCTCTTCAAATAATTCGGTTTTTTAGGTGCCCTTATCTAGTATTTTTGTATATTCCAATATATTTTTTCACAAAAAATCATATGGTAGCTTGACATCAATGTGAGTATGGCACGATCTGTTTCTATACCATTGAGAGACAGTCTTGAAGATGTAAGTTCATATTTACCTTTAAACGTTTCTTCTTATTTTCCTGTAAAGATATCATTTACACGAGTTTTGGAAGCTAATTAGTTTCGTTTTATCTACAGATTCACCTAAAACTGCAAGTCCAATGTTTTTGTGCAGTTAGACTTCTTTGAATTAGAACTCTGTGCTTATAATCTTTTCATCCGATAACTGATCTCGTAGAGCAGAATATCATTTAGTGCTTCTCTGCAAAAGAAATGACCTGCATAGTCGTTTTTGCTGAAAGGAATAGGGCTTAATCCTTTTTCAACCAAGAAGGTCGGAGTCGTGATGGATAGCTACATTTTATGTGACGATAAAATATTACTCTAGCAATTTCTTGGAAGCTTTTCAAGTATACTTTCGCTATTTTTCGATTTTTTTGGAAGTGTGCTCTCTCAGAGCGGAATAATTAGCTTCCAAATTTAGTTTTTTTGAATCTTAACTCAGGATATCTCTATATGCGCAGCCCAACCGTTTAGGCGGAGAATCTGAAAAGAATACGGCGATTCTCAGTGGAAGTTTGGAATGTTACACAAAACTGGACAGCTACGTCTTCACGCTCTTCTGTAGTCCTCGACCGTTTGGTCAACAATAAATTACGAATAATATACGGAAAATACGATAGTGAGCAACAACTTTCCGGAGCAGAGGGTACAGAGACGGTACTTCTCGACCACGATACAAAACTTCGTCTCACAGCTGAGATCGTCCGAGATGCGGAACAACTCTGTGATTTAGTCAAGGAATTGGGTCGAGTTGTGACCAAGTTGCAGACAGCGCAGACTCGTGTCGAGTCGTGGATCAAGCTATGGCAAAATCCAGGCCCGACCACGAATCATATTTTGCAGACGTTAACAGAAGTTATACCTGATTTGATCAGAATGTATGAACGCGAACTAAATGTCCGGCAAGCTTGTTTAGCAGATATCTCTGAGTATGAACATCGTGATGTCTTCGCAGCCGCAGCGTTGAGTTTTAAATATGAGCCTTTCATCGACGACAATGTTCTTTCTAGATTATTTGCTTTGGTTTGCACTGAAATGTAGCTTTTATCGTAAGTTTCCATTTAAATTAAACCACAATGTTGTTTGTTCGTTTATTCAAATGAAGAAGTTAGTTCAGATTTGTTACTGACAGAATGGGGCATTTACCAGTTTTTCCTAATTGCTGGAAAATTGTGTTGGCGTATTGCTGAATTGCATTGTTTGCTTACAGGAAATTATAGAGATTTCGTTTGATGCTCTGCCTGAAGGAGATGAAGTTTTGGAAATATTACGTGCTGAAAAAGCTTCTTTACATTTCTGGATCGATTTGGGAGTAAGTTATTCTTCAAGAATGTTATGTGTTCGATTCTCTCCCGATCGCTATTCAAATTTTCTTACTCAAACTCTTCCTCAACGAAATGTTTGTACTCGATTACAATTTTTGTTTTCGGTTTCATTTTTTTGTGGGTGTTTCATTATTTTCATCTTGTTCTAGCTGGAATATTATCGTTGCGGGCGAGTAGATGATTTTGTGCGTTTATTGGAAGTCTCTGGAAGCGAAGCTTCTTTGGATTATCCTGAAGTCGAAAATGATCAGATGCGCGCTCTGGATATATTAGCAGCTTATTATGTTAGACTGGTATGTCAAGAGTCCATTTTTCGATTGCAAGTTTGTAGTACTGTGTCGCAGTTACTTTTTTAGGGTCACAAAGAGCGGACCTCGAAAGAGCGAAAACGTGATCTGTTCTCAAAGGCCACGCTCCTGTACACAACAGCAGATCGAATAAAAATGTATGATATGCCCCATTTAACTGGACGGGCTTATTTCTGTTTAGTCGAAGCACGTGCAAGTAAAGTGGACTCAGCAGATCAACAATTTAATTTTGTTCTTAAACAGGTAAGCTTTTTNTTTTTGAGGTTCATTCGAACGATTTATCAAGTGACCATTCTGGCGATTTGAACTTCTTTTTGAAGTGATCTAAACTTTCGTGAAACGCTTATCTATTTCAGGATCCTTATGATATTCCAGCGATGATGGGTAAAGCAATCATAGCATTTAGTAAACAAGACTATAAGACAGCGCTATATTTCCTGAAAAGGGTAAGATTCCAATCCATACAGGTTTTCTGAGATTTTCTATACTTCCTGTAAATTTTCATGACTTTAGGCTCTACGGCAAAAACCTAGCGGACCCGCTGATATGAGGGTTGGTATTGGTTACTGTTTAGCGAGGTTAGGAATAACAGACAAGGCAAGGTACGTTTATTGTCAACCTTTCGCAACTTAGACTTTACTGTTTTATTTATGGGTAGACCTTATCCAATTTGTTTCGCATAGAATATTAATTTCACGTAGGATTTTTTGCTGCAGTATATCTGTTCATGTAAAATACCAGAGCTATGAGCAGCTTTCACAATGCAGTATAATTTTCAGAGTAGCTTTTGAACGAGCGCTTGAGCTGCAGAGTGACAACGTCTGTGCTTTGTCGGCCCTTGCCATTCTCGACTACAATACGCACACCGTCGAAGGCGCTCAAAGTGCTGTTCTATGCCTCGGTCAAGCGTACAGTTTGGAGCCGGAGAACCCTGTTGTGCTTGTTCACCTTGCAAATCATTTTTTCTTCAAAGGGGTACGTTATCTTTCGCTTTAGTCGATTTCACAGAGGAGAACTTGACTTTGATAGTTTCGTTCTGAGAAACCTTGGGTCAAATAATGCTATTACTAATGAATAGTTACTATACGTTTAACTGGTTGGTCCCACTTTTCTAAGGAATAGTTTTTTTTTTCTGAAGCTGTCCTTGATGTTGAACTTTTCCGTTTTCCACCCCTACTTGTTCAAAAATCACATTTTTTTAAGGAAATGGCGAAAGTGGAGCGGCTTGCATGGCATGCAATGAACATGACTGAAAGCGATGAAATCAAGGCCGAAGCTTGCTATATTCTTGCACGTTACTTCCATTATAGCCGCGACTATGAGAAAGCGTTCAAGGTTGCTTTTAGTTTCTATCGAGGGTGGTTCTTTTTGAGATGTTTTATTTACGCTATAAACTATCTATCTAGTACTACTACCAAGCTACAACGCTGAACCACCCTACTTTTGTACTGCCCCAGTATGGCCTTGGTCAGCTCTACATAATGCGAGGCGAGTTCAATCAGGTTGGTTAATCATGTGCTTCAAACCTTCTGCGCTCGATACCGAGGAGAAATACCGCGGTGAACAAGTACTTTTTAATTTAATTTCCAGGCGATTACTGCTTTTGAAACTGTTCTGAAAGTAATGCCGAATAATGTGGACACAATGAAGATTCTTTCAGCTTTATATGCTCATACAGATCCCGGAAATCAGGTGCGGCGTCCTAATTGTTCATTGTCAGAGTCACATGCCACGAAATTTGTGCTAGAAGAATGCTAGAATGTGCTAGAAGCAATTCCGTTTTTTTTTTTGAAGCTAAAGCTGCTGTTCCCCTCTTTATTATACTGTTCATCAGGAACGGCAAGAAAAGGCTCGTGAGATGTTGACAAAAGTCTTGGAGGCCATGCCCAATGATGTAGAAGTTTTGATTGATCTGGCTCAGCTCTTAGAAGGGGTCGATCCGCAGGTTTGATTACTTCTACGATGGTCTATTTTTTTCTGCTAGGCTATACCTAGCTTTAGCATAGTAAAACCTCTCAATTTAGAAGTCCCTTACTCTCTATGAAACCGCTTGTGAGTTGATCAAACCATGTGAAGATGGCCAAATGGATGCCCCAGCAGCAATTTTAAATAACATCGGTGCTTTACATATGACCATGGAAAATTATGAGCGAGCGAAGGAGTACTTTGAAGCTGCAGAAGCTAAGCTTCAGGTTTGTGGTCAAATTCAAGACAAAGCTCGTTCTTGGTGAAGCTATCCCTCAGTTGTTCTCATCGATGCGTCCACACAATCTACTCCAAATAAAATATATCCTTTCATCGAAGAACACAATGTATAGTCTCTTTCCAATGCGTGTAGCGCCATGTTCCTTACAAAGTCCCAATTTCATGTCATTAATGTTTAGGAAGATCTTGAGGGAGACCTTTGCGATTCCAAGTTATCGTCATACGTTATTACTATGCGATACAACCTGGCTCGTTGCTTGGAACATCTCTGTCTGTTTGAGGATGCGGAAGTGTTGTACAAAGCCATTCTCAGAGAGCAAGAAAACTACACGGACTGTACGTGGTTTTCTTTCCGAATTATTTTAGAACGCTGGCAACAATATACCGGTATAATAGTGAGCATAGTTACATTTCGGTATTACCGCCATCATCCTGTAGAGCTGTCGTTGTGGGTGCAAGTTCCTTTGACGCATGATAAGTTATCCAGGTTATTTACGACTCGGCTGCCTGGCTCGCGATCGTGGACAGATTTATGAGTCGTCGGTGTGGTTCAAAGAGGCTATGTCTGTGGATCAGAACAACGCAGACTCATGGGTTCTCATCGGAAATTTGCATATGTCGAAACATGAGTGAGCAAATCATTCTTTAGTGTTCGATATTTGTTTGAAATGTTGTAAAGAACAATACTCTAGGTGGGGTCCCGGACAGAAGAAGTTTGAGCAGGTTCTGAATAAGATGGACAAAGAGGATGCATATTCATGGGTGTCGCTTGGAAATGTTTGGATGGAGATGCTCTTCAATCTCGGTCGTAAGAAGATCGATGATCTTCCAGTAGGGTTTCATCTATATCAAAGTTTTATCTGTTTTTTTTTGCTGTTTTTTTTTTTGAACTCCTATTACCTTATTTATACCTAGCCTCACTGTCAGCTCAGATACTTCATTTGCGTCTGATCATTTTTTATAGTCATTGATTGAAGACTTAATGTTAGCATCCTAGAACTTTCTATTCATTCGCATCGATTTTGGAGTTCTTGAATTGTTCGCTGTTTTTTAACTACTGAGGAACAAGTTTTCACTGATAGGTTACCTTATAGCGAATGGGCATCGAAGTATGATGTGAGTAGACTTTTCGGGCATGAATTCCGGAAGACTGATCTTTTTGCGGCTATTTGAAATCTGGTCAGATGTCTGTAAATGGTGTTTGTCTGGAATCCTTACCAGTGCGCCCCACTCATAAGATCATTTGAATGATTATAAAAAAGCAATATTTTGCATTTCTATGTGCTATTTCTTTTAGGCTCAAGAGGCAAAATATATGGACCGTGCACTGCAAATGTTTGGAAAAGCTTTAAAGATTGAACCCAAAAATATCTGGGCAGCTAACGGAATTGGTAAGTTTGCTTACTATGACACCCTAGTTTGTGTGTTATTTACTTTACTGCGATTAGTGGCACAATTTTCATGGAACTCCGCTACTTATATTGAATTCAATACCATTTAGTGTTACATCTTTTCCTTTAGGCTGCGTACTAGCTTCAAAAGCGATGTGGCAAGATGCACGAGATATATTTGCGCAAGTTCGTGAAGCTACCTCCGAATTTGAAGACGTCTGGATGAATATCGCTCATGTCTACATTGAACTCGGGCAGTACGTTCCAGCATTACAAATGTAGGTTTCAATTTGAGTTAGTTCGAGTTTTTAAAGGCTGGTTCCGCTGCTCTTAGGCCACTATACCGTGATATGCTTTTCACGTTCCTGCATAGCTACACTTGAACCAGCATTTCTAAGATATTTTATTTTACATTTTTCAGTTGCCATGTTTTCCTTTTTTCAGGTATTCTAATGCAATTAAAAAATTCGACAAGGAGCAGGATCATCAGTGTTTGCTTTATCTGGCTAGAGCATTCTACAAAGCGGGAAAATTGACAGAAAGTCTACAAACGCTAGAGAAAGTAAGGCGTAAATGGTTATAAAAAACCTTTTGAAACTACAAGAGTAATTTTTNACACGGACTGTACGTGGTTTTCTTTCCGAATTATTTTAAAACGCTGGCAACAATACCACCGTTATAATAGTGAGCATTGTTACATTTCGGTATTACCGCCATCATCCTGTGGAGCTGTCGTTGTGGGTGCAAGTTCCTTTGACGCATGANCATTTCTAAGATATTTTATTTTACATTTTTCAGTTGCCATGTTTTCCTTTTTTCAGGTATTCTAATGCAATTAAAAAATTCGACAAGGAGCAGGATCATCAGTGTTTGCTTTATCTGGCTAGAGCATTCTACAAAGCGGGAAAATTGACAGAAAGTCTACAAACGCTAGAGAAAGTAAGGCGTAAATGGTTATAAAAAACCTTTTGAAACTACAAGAGTAATTTTTTAGGCCATGTTCGAATCTCCTGACAATGTGCTGATTAAATTCAATTACGCTTTCGTACTCAAACTTATGGCTACAGAGGTACTGCAGGAAGTAAAATCTACTGCAGCACAAGTGAGAGGCGCAATGGATGACTTGAAAACCGCTGAGAGGTGCGAATTCTCGTATATTTCTAGTGATTATTGCGATGGTTGTGACTTCCACGGTCTTTTCATAAAGTACGAAGCATCACTCATGTTTGTGTGATGAAATCGTTTCCTCAACATTTTTCTCCAATTCAACACTTAGAGTGTTCTCCTACATATCCAACAATCGAGATGAAACCTTGTCGGGATCGCGATACGTCTCACGTACACACGCCGGTGAAGAAGCGAGAGCATGTGATGATTTACTGAAGCAAGCACAAACGTACTTGGTTCGTGCACAGCAACGAGACGAAGAAGATGAACGGCAAAGGCAGAAGCAGCTTGCGGTAGGATTTCTACAGTCGCTATTCTCGGCTTTAACCTTATCCATCTAGTTTGGTATTATTTGGTAACATTTTTCAGGAGAGAGAGGCACTTCGACAAAAGCTGGCGCAGGAGATTGAGGAGCGCGAAAAGGAGCTACGAGAAAAACAAGCTTCAATGGCGAGTATGAGAAATGAATATGTGCAAATGACGAAAAATCTTTTACGGATACCAGAAGTGAGTGCTTTCTAGTTAAATTAGAATAGCAAAAATACTGCAAATAATTCTGTTCGATTGTAGTTGGTTGAAGAAAAGAAGGGTGGAAGGGGAGGCGGTGGAGGCCGAAGGCGAAAAGGTGAAGTCGGAGATGAATTTGTTAACGACAGCTCGGACATGGGCAGCTGGCATGGCGAAGAAGGAGGAGGTGATGGCGAGAGGCGAAGAAAAGACGTAGGTGCTAAGTTCAAGAAGCTTTCAGAGTTGAATTTTGGGATTTATGTTTTGTTTATTGCTTTTAGAAGTCATCCAAAAAAGCGGCAAGAAAGCGGAGAGAAAAGCGAGCTGCCGAGGCTAACAGTGGATCCGAAGGGGAAGAATCAGCTCAAGAGCGACGTAGACGAAAAAGAGAAGCTGCAGAACGGAAATCAGCGGCTAAGTTGTCACAGAAACAGTCGGCAAAGAGTAGGTTTCAAGCCCATCTGCTTTATTTGTTGGAAGATTACCAGTTGTCCAGAGTTATATTCATCATTCAGTCAAAAGCAAAGCTTTCCTCTCGTCTGAAGAGGATTCATCTGATGGCGCACCTGTTCGTGTACCAGAAGACGTGGGTGATGAGAGTCCAAGACCGCCGAGAATCACTGATTCAGATGATAGCGATGACAGTGGTCGTCACCGACGGAAAAAGGTGGGCCATCAAGATTTAAACTCTTCCTCTTCCCGGTCTTCTTCTTTGTCTGGTGCCCTCTTATGCGTAAGAGAGCTTCTTGCTTATTCTTTTTGTTTATTGAGATTTGGAACATTTTGAAATTCAGTTAGATAATCACTATTTGTTTTGTAGGCCACTTGTAGGGTTTGGCGGGAAAAATATAAAAAATGATACGGTTCCTTATGACTAGGGTGTGATTGGAGTTTCTGTTTAGGTCCTCGTAACTAAATCAAATGACGGGCTTGCGCTATTTTTAATTAAGGGGTACAGAGGAATCCCCTCGAAGTTCGCTCACGAGGTGATGCGGTAATAGGGCGGCTACCTCGATATGGGCTTCCGTACATATCTACTGTATGCATCGGAATTGTACCGCATCCTCCGCACTCCATCATAAAGTGTTTAATAGAAAAGCACGTATACTGCACTCAATCAGATCTGAAAGTAGATAGGTTTGAAAAGAAAGCAATTCTGAAAATTCAGACTGTCATGGATTCTGATGATGAGCAGTCAGATAGCGGATCAGGGGGAGGACCGTTGATTGGTGCAGGATCAGACAGCGACGATGCACCGGCGCCTCAAAGATCACCTGCCGATAGCGATGCAGGCAGTGGCGGCAGTGATTCAGCTCCTCGCAAAAAGAAGAAACAAATACAAAGTAGTGATGAAAGTGATTGATTTTTGCAACGGTTACCTTCAAAGAAATTCCTTTGTTTGTAAAGTATATGTAAATCTAAGTTGAGCAATAGTTGCTCGGAAATTTTGGTGATTGCTTCGTCTAAGTGTTTCACGAAAGCAGTATCAGTCCTACGTGTAATTGATGTGTATTGATGATGTTGATAAGCATGTTCGTATTTCAATAGGTGGTAAAGTAATGTTTTTTTTTTCTCTCTTGACTCGGAAACCCAACGAGAAATCTTGTTGTTCTACAAATGATAAATAATGTTGAACAGAAGTGATAAATAGTCGAAAATTCTTCTGCAACACTGAAGTCAAAACTAGAAATTATCTGTCAGGTCATGAGATATTTTTAAAGAAGAAGTGATTTTTAACGGAAACTAATACAAGTGGAGACAATATCTGTCTAGGTCGATTACATAGCTCTATCGCAAGCTGGAGTGGAGGATTTATTAATAGTGGCAGCTTGGTACTTTTGCGGAATGAACGGGTGCACATAATCCCGTCTGTGAAATGCGCCCTCACATTCGACTTCGATTCAGAATCGTAGTGAGGTAAGGAATGCGGGTGTGGCCCTTCGAATTTATCGAGGAGCAATGAGATAAGAAGCTCACAATAGAAGGGAACAGAGAAACGGCTGTTGAAGCCTCTTCACTCAACAATTTTTTTTCATCGTGGGCAAGACGAAGTTTTTGCGCGTTTTCAGGCATTTCAGAATGAAAAAATAGTGATATAGATTTTTTTTGAGGGAAGGGGGGGGGGGGGGGGGGGGGGGGGG
>UZAF01016120.1:137181-174097 GCA_900617895.1 Haemonchus placei | reverse complement strand
CCTCCCCCACCTTGTCAACAACTAGTTCGTACTAATGACTGCTTGACTGGTTACTGTTATGCGAAATCTCGTGAAGGCTTGGGCTTAAAATCATCTCCCATACAGAATGAGTGAAGAACAAACTGCCGAGTTCGTCTTTCGCATGAACACTTGTGAACTTAATTCTATCTCCCTTATAGGACAGAAGAGAAGGAGAGAAGTGACATTGGAGGGTCTGGAATGATTCATGGAGCTCTTGAGGAGGAGCCCGCAAACAATTTTTTCGGTCGGCCACTGACAATTGGAACGGACAGACACGTGTATTTGCCAACGTATCGTTTATGTACAAACAGAAAATCTAGCGATGTTTGATCAAAGATTTCACCGGAAATCAACTTGCTCTATACTGGGGAATTCTCAATTTATGAGTCACAAAATCAAGAAAAGCCAGAATAGGGGATTGCTAATCTGAACACTAATAGATATGGGATACTAAAAACAATACGTGAAAGAAACACAGCTGTAAAAGTGAACCGCTGTAAACAAGGCATACTATCTTCAGGGTAGCTTCTGACCGGTGGATCGATTCAGGCTTTTCGAGAGAAATTTTTAGGAGAAAAACATCCAAACAGCAACCGGCCCAGTGAGATGTTAGGTGCTAGACCTGACACCGTCTGCTCTTCTGAGAGTTCAAGAGCATTCGATTAGCAATAAAGGCGGTAATTTTGAAGTAAAAAAGCGTCATAAAGAGAAGAGTCATCCAGTTATTCTTCAGAGTGCGGTGGGGTTCATTTGAGATGTGTTGATGGATGATCTCTCATGGTTCGTCGATGGCATCGATCACCGCAAAGAAATGATCGACGGGGACTATAAATTAACATCACATTACTTATATCAAGGTTGAATTAAGGTCGAGTCAAGAAGAGGTGATTTCCCCATGGCTTACTACTACAGCTTTTTTCGACCGGAGAGATTTGGTTAGAGTCTTGGATCTGAGAAATAGGGAAAATCAAGTAGCAGACTGACAATAAGGGAGTAAAATATTTACAATCGAATTGATCTCCGCCAATTTTCTTCATGAGACTCACAACAATACTTGCATGACGGGAAAAGGTGGCGTAGTGCCAAACGGCGCCTACCACTTTCATGGTTTCGGATTTGAATCCCAGATTGGAACTTAACAAGGTCAACCTGGCATTCCATCCCTCACTTGAACGGTACTAGACCGGTTCAAGAGGACAAACATACTGGCCTATGTCATGACTGGCCCCTTGAATCATTGCATAGATATTCAACTGTCACCACGATTCTCGATGGAAAAGGAATGCCGAACGAGATTGATTAACACTTTTACTTATTTGTTTTATTCTGTCGGTCATATTATTTGTCTGTTTATTATTTATTTACTCACTTGTTTATTTATTTGCTGCCCATGTAGCACGATATACAAGACAGCGCGCTCAAATGAAGGACAAATTATTTGAGAAAGGGAAACAAACACATCAATAGCGCAAAAGAGAGAAAAGCTTGTGTCCCGAAGTTCACTTTTTAAAAGATGGACGTCAATTTTGGATGACAAAGGATTTGCAAACACATTATCATGCCAGGCTTACTCTCATATTGAAAAATTGCGTCCAAGAGCAGTTCCAGGCCTGGTAATGGGCAATCTGAACTCAGCAGCCCCGGCTATGGAATAAATTCATGAAGGCCCAAAAACACCAAGGATTCGTCATTGTCGATCCCACACATTCACATTGAAAGACCCAAGGAACCTTCATTCAAAAATATAGTAAAAATAAAAGAAAAAATGACAAAAATCCGCGTAACTTTTCCGCTATGTGTGCGAAAAAAAGCAGAGGAAGAGAAAGAGAGAAAGAAATTCCTTACTAGTATTTCAATATAAAATAAGTGAAGGAGTAAGAATGTTCCGCTCAACTATCTACGATCTACTGACTACTATCTACCGCTGTAAATTCGGATTCAGAAGCACCAGCAATTTTCAATGAATTTCCAAAGCAAGATGAATCAGAAAAACTGTGCCAGCTTGTGGCCCCTTCGGATTCATTGGAAAAGCACGCCTAACTCAAAAACATGTGTACTCGTAGAATGTGTATGGAATGAATGATAGCTCTGAGCTCGGCTTGTTCTTATCACGTACTTTTGTTGCTAAAAGTACAAACGGTTTGATTTTTCAGAAAAAAAAATACGTCTGGGGCACAAAGTACCGTGTTTTGATTTCGTCTTTGATGTGATTCTCTGAAGGAAATGAATACTTTTATAATATCGAAACTCTGTTGCTCAGGACGAATTATTTATTTATTTAATCCTACATAGAGGATGACTGCTGGTTGGGGAGAGGATAGTACTCTTCATTGATAACTCGACAAGAACTCCAACAAGCGATCGATGGCGATATTTCAACTTTTTAATACCGCGGGCGTTACATTTTTCGAAAAAAGGCTCCTGACAATTGAGAAGTGCATAGAACTACCCTCTGAATTTGGAATGGCGAAGTTACAGTCCAACTCGTGGACAAAAAAGCATGGAAATGTCTTGCAGACCAAATACCGAGTTCAAGGCCTGTCCTAAACGATCTTCAGAATTCATCTGTTAACACAGAAGGGATTGGATACCGGACTAGTTCTTCTTTACTTACTGAAGCAAGTTGGATGCAATGTAGTTGAGTTCTTCTAATGAGCTCGAAAATTCTCAAGGATTTGGCATGATCTTCGTAACCAGAAACCTTTGTGGAACAAGGACTTGAGAGGAACAGTGGCACTTGACCAGTCCGATCTTCACAGATAGTTATCACATGAGTGCTTTCCAAGTTCTAATGGTCCTGAGATTACTGGATCGAGCAGTATTTTGCGAAAGATGCCCTTCTGCAAAAACAAGCCCGCATCGTTAAGTCAAGATGCCACCACACTCGCTTGTGGAAGGTGTTTGTCGTTCCCTACATACATCTGCTTGACAAAGTCTCTCTGTACTTTTGACGTGCCAATATCAAAAGCATGTGACAAGGGCCATGCTTTTCACGCAGTTGTTACTAAGGAATTTCATGCAGTGCTCACGATAAACACATTTCTCAGACTGCATGTATTTGTGGATCGGTTTTCGGTTTCCAAAAGTAAAAAAGTGCTCGAAGTCGACCAATCCTTTTGAAATTCATCTTGTTCTTAACTTCCAATCAAATACATAGGTACACACATTCAAATGCTTATACGACTTCTATAAGCAGCTGTAGAAGCAGCAGGTATTCGAGGCAAGTAAACTCTAGTCAAACTAATCTCGAGCTTTGCCCTTAACTTGAGAGTTGTACGAGAATGAGGAAGAAGGAATGTTTGGCTGCTTCCATTTATGCTGTGTATTTGATCCCATTTAAGAATGCACCTGTAACAGACAAGCATTTCATGTTGGGGCACTTACCAATTAGTCCCCTAACGTTTCGACAAGTTCGTCGTCCACAGAGACGGTGAAAACTCTCTGAAATGTCGCCCTTCATATTTGAGCAAGAACTGTAACTTGATGGCTTTTTTAAGAATGCTCTTAAGAATTGTCTCTGAGATTTCCAACTACTGTGGCCTCCAATTACGCTGTATGGGCGGTTTCGAATCAAAAGACTGTTTCGATAGGGCGCAATGGGGGCTCAAAAACCAGCATCGTCGACATACACACCTAGAGGCTGACGAATTATAAGGACGTTGTAAAGGCTGCTCCATTAACAAGGAACAACCTTTTTAGCACTTCAAGCAATTACTCTTAACTCATGACGACTTTGGAAGAGAATTATGGGAATATTTGGCTTGGTGTAGTCAGCTCTTCGCGCATTTGCAACAACTTGAATCTCGTCCAAATACCCCTTCAATGTCATTTCCAACCTTCGATTTTCACTACTTCCAAGAATCACTGAATTCCAATAGTTTTGCGGATTTTCCCACTTCCATCGCCACAGACGCTCTATTTACCACCAACGCTTCAACATTATCGTGAAGTAAGTCTGAACTAGTCGCAACTCAGACCAGAGAACTTCAGGCGAAGCCGAAATACCATTCCTACTATCAAATTTCGGAGGGTTGTAAGGTAAGAGACTACATCAATACCAGTCGGTGAGTTGTCGCTTGTGATCGGACTCGCGACACGGAAAACTGTTTTATCTTCCTGTGCAGGGGAGCTATAGACTGTGCATAGGTCTGTCTGTCAACCATACGTGAAATGGTAGACTCAAGAGACTACAAAGGCTTTCTGTGTTCATGTAGAACGAATTATAGGTGGTCAACGAAAGAAAAGTGGATTGCGCCGATCGGTAAGCAGGAGAGAGAGAGAGCTATGGTCACGGCTTTGGAATCAAAGGCACCACTCCGGCTTATGAGAACAATGAGGTAATAAAAAAGAACCGCTCTGAAAGAACTCTAGAAACCTAGCGTGAAAACGTGGAGGCAGAAATGAATTCATCGAATTAGTTGCTGATCTTCTACCTTACAATTCATTATAGGAGTTTTGATAGAGAGCAGCCACACGTGCGACCGGACAGGTTCACATGCACCATTTCAGCGAAGTTTGAAAAGCGCTCAGTGGTATTGATGTGTGTAAACCGATAGATGGATTCACCTCTACTCGACATTCACGGGTAGACATTCACGGTTGAGTTACAACCAGTTAGGATTCGGTCTTTGTCAAATGCGACAGGTAACAGACAGGTAACATTTCGAAATGGGTGGAGTTCTTTAGAAATGGAGTTCCCTGGAGACGTTAAAAATGGATTTTGAGGTTGCACTATGCACAATTTATGATAAATAAAGTTCACAACAGTAGTAGCATAATAAAATTATGTTGCAAATTCTACATAAAACTTAAAAATATGGTAACAAGTAATTGAACAGACAAAAAATATTAGAAGTAAGATTAACTAACAAACGCACAAAAGAAGATGAAGAAGATGGATTACAGAAGGCGAATTAAATTTCCTGGTGAGCGACTTCATACAGCTAGCCTATGATCAACCAGCCCCAAAAGAAGACTTAAAAAAGAAATCTTATAGCTTCTTACTAATCTATAGCATGGAGAACGTAATTCATCCATTCTCGCTATTTTCTGCAGTCTAGAAGCCAGAAGCGAGGAAGACACCAGGAGCAATGAGTAACTCTTTCCCATTGAAGCGCATTCCATTAAGCAGAGACAGGAAGAGTTCATTAGGGACGAGTTTTTTTTTGTGTAATCAGCCCTCACTGGGAAAAGCCCAAGTTTCAAACAAAACAGTAACTTTGCAGCCAACACAGAACACAACACCTAGGTTCGATTGCCCTCCAGAGGTGGTAACGTTGCGAAAATGTATAAACTAAACGAAATAGTGTTAGAATCAAATGATTTCAGAATTGTCCCAAGAGTTGGAAGAGGAAGGGTTACTCTACATTTAGCCAAGCTGAGGAGCTAACTAAATATACCACAGACTCAAACACGTGTAGCGGAACCCGTAACATGTGAGTTCTGGGTGAATATTGGCAAGAATGGGGGCTCTCTATTTATAACAAATGGAAGAATGTGGCCCCGTAGAATATCTATTTCACGGATATTAAAATAATTGCGTATTCGAGCTAATAAAGATACTTTCCGTCTCTTTACACCCGTTTCTCTTTACCTCTTTGCCCGAAACTTCTGGAACTTTGAAGGGGTGGCACTTTTCAGAAGAAGACTCCGGGCAAGACGATGGAGAAGGTGAAGTTAGAGCACAAAGCGTCCTTTTGACTTTTGTATGATTAGAAGAGAGCGTGGAACTTCTTTGTTAGTCTATGTATGTAACTATGAAGCTAGTCGCCGTTTGGCCCTTAAATGGGAACGTGACGAGAAAATTACTGAAGCTTTTCGGCTTACGGCTTCCGGTTTACCAGAAACTGCTTTATTCGCTCAACGGTGGTTGGGCAGTTTTCAGGTAGGTGGGTCTAGTAGGTTCCTAAGGAAATGTAGAAGTGTCGCTAATGTGCTAGTGAGTTCTTTATAACCGAACATGGTTGCATATTGGTCAAACTTACTTGTACGAGAAAAGCGTCCTTCCACAAAACGATGAATTCGTTTTGGAAAGTTGTTCACTTTGTTTGGACCGAAAATACAGTGCTCCGAGAACATTAGCGACGGTGGCTCCATTGGATGTGCACAGTCAGTTAGAAGTACAACCCATTACCCTTTTCCGATTCATTAACTTGAACAATTTTATAGAACGAACTTACTACTACTGCTCCACACAAGGTGGTTCCTGAAAACGTCGCATTAGCCATCTCGCATTCGAGCTCATCTACTTTTCTGAAAAAAGAATAGAATTCGTTGCGTATTTTCACAGCGCCTTCGACGTAGCCCCGCCCCGGAACCTCTGATAGAGCTCCCCTTCAAGTAAGTTTTTATAGCTACTACCTTTTGTCAAGCGATAGATTACCGTTACTTGTTATTTTCTAAATCTATCGGCGTAGTGTGGATTATCCTAAAAACTCAAACAATCGAAAGCGCGTGGAGCCTCTCCAACCAGAAGAGCTTCCGGCTCTTGATATGTCCAATGAGGAGTACATACAACTGATTTTTTTTGAACGCTCACACCGTAAAAATTTTTTTAAAACACCATAAAACAACCAATCGAGTTCTTCCATAAATACAACCAACCAGTGCATTTAAAACAACTATATTAGTACATACCTCGAAATACAATTATTGCAAAGTGCTCCCTAAAAATTATGCAACTATCTAATTTCTAAAGTGACCTCTTACGTAATAAATATGAATATATGAGGAGAAGCAGTGACCAAGAACAAGGCATGAAAAGATCCAACTCATTTATCACAGAGAAACCTGTCTTTCTGAGCGGTTAGGCTGCAAAAAATGACATGTAACTACCCAGGTACAAGTCTTACAAAAACGAAAGACAACCAAATCAAAAACAGGATGTGACCAGAAGAAAAATTACAAAAGGAATGAGGTGGCAGGAGTTGAAAGTGAAGCGAGCTCCCGGAGAGCTGCGTTTAAAAGTTCGGCATTCCCTGAAAAATATGCCGCCAACGCACTTTGCAACTGCTCTAATTGCTTTGACATTACTTTGACACGATTTTCTTCCAAAAGCCGCAATTTCACCTGAAAAAATTATTTACATTTTTTTAGAAAAAAAAANAAAAAAAAACAATGAAAAAAGCATATAAATGCGATTAGCAGATTTTCTACACACCCGAACATCAGCTTTCAATCCTTCGTATTTGTCCCGGTGTTGATTTGCTTTATCACTAGCAACCTGAATGGCAGTTGGGCTCGCAGTAGCATGACTATGCAACGACTCCAACTCGTGACGACTAACGTCAAATTCGATCCGAGCCTGAAAGCAATAGTTTGAATCCTAAGCTTCAAATTGCTGTTACAGTTATGCCATTAATGAACACAACGATTAACTATTTATGAGTTATGATCTGGAATGTAATTGGAAAAACCGTATTTTTTCCCTACTTTTGAAATGCAGCGCATTAAAAACGTACCCCTTCAGTTGCATAGATTGTCTCCAATGTGTCAACTATAGTTTTTGCATGTAGAGTCTCCATCGAAGATAAGAAGTACCGCAAGCAACCATCTAGGGCAACAGCCTGCTCTGCCACACGCCGCATAGACTCCGAAGTCGTCGTACATTGAGGCTGAAACGAAGAAACTTCTGGCGATGAAACATTTTCAACGACATAACCGTCCTAAACAGGCAACTCAACAGGAACTCATAGTTGTTGCAAAATGATATGACCGATTATCAGGCATGGCTTGCAACAAGAAAGTCAGGAAGCCCCCTGCGGAATGTTAACAAACACTTATTTTCGCCTTGCCTCTTTACAAAGACTAACTTCATTGCTCAGAGCTAGATATTAAGATAAAAAAGAAAAGAAGGTTAGTATAACAGAAGGAGAGACCCAATATTGTTATAACTAATAAGCTGCAATTAATAAGAGACACGGGAAATGCAATCGAAAAAACGAATAACAGCCGGAACTGGGCTTTTTAAGAATGCAAAAAATTCCAGGCAAAAATTATAAAAGGTCGCATACTTCCTGTGCTGTGACTTTTTGCGACAGATTGAACGGAAAATTTTCTTGAATGAAAAACTCATCCGTTAATAACATGGAAACTGATATGCTTACTTTGATGGCAAGTTCTTTAACTGACAGCTGTTGAAGACTCTCAGCAAGATTTTTCTCGGCTTGAGCCAGCTGAGTCAAGAGATTGGTGAACTCACGTGCAGCGTTGACTACACATCCATACCTGAAGAATACGGTCCTCATAAACAAACTATTTGAAAAAATATGTAGGAGTTCCAGTACACACCTCCTATGCAGTTCTTTGAGTTCTTCACATTCCTTTTCGAACTGCTCGTCGGTAGTTTTATCAATCTAAAGATATGATTCTAAAAAGAAATAAAAAGATATTGATGATCATCAGTCACCTTCCCCATATGCTCCAGTAATTGTTGTCTTGAGTTCTTAAATGTGCCAATTGTCCACTTTTTCAATGACTCAACCTTTGCAACTACATCGACACTGAAACGCTTTGATAGGCCGATGATGTTACTCATTCATCAAATTCAGGGTGATGCAAATAATCAAATTATGCTATCACGGGTTTGGAATCAAAAAAGTGTAAACATATAACGTGCGAGGAATAAAAAATTGCCTACTGGAAAATAAAAATTTACGAACAGCGGAAAATCGAGAACGTAAACTAGTAATAAAATGTTATGAACACACTTCCCAACAGCTTCTGCCATTTTTGGTAAGTTGGGAAAGCGACTCATCACATCTGTACCATCTGCGTTGGCTTCTGTACCTTAAAACATTCATTTCTCAATTACCAATCGAATCATTTCATGAGCATAAATTTCCACGGCATAAATGTGCCATCATGATCTTACTGCAGAAAAGGAAGAAGGGTAGATAACCCTGATGCTTTTATCGACCACAGGCGCAACATATGACGAATAAAACTTTGCTCCTCGAAATCATGGATTTACGAATGAAATTACGATGAAGTTAATACACAGGCGCTTCTTGGTATTTATTTTGAAAGCGTAGTGATGAATACTCTGAATAGGTTATTACTCATTAACGGGGACAATGATGACAAGAAAAAGGGAAAGAAGTTAGCTCAGAAACTAAGGCATGCATCAGAGATCGATTGCCATGAAGAAAGGAGAGGCTCACAAACTGATATAGCGCATCATGGGTTCCTTATGCTGCCCATAATCATAAACGACACATCTTTCTGACAAGCAGCAAATAAAAAACACATTCAAGCTCTCACGACTGGACACCTTTGATAGAGGAAAACTAACAAGGAATCTCGAGAAAGCTTTCTTAATATCTTCGTAAATCAGCTGCATAACATCATCAACCTACCGCTCAAGCTATTTCTAAATGCTGTAAGGATAATCGCTCAACAGAATTCATGCGTAATGAATTTCGCAACTTATACCCAATGCCGGAACCTGACTGGTAGTCAAGCACACCTTTCCGCCACCACACTACTTATCGTAACAGATAAGGCCAAACTTTGAGTGGCAAACAGAACCTCTTCAAAAAAAAAAACAACGGATTAAGTTGCCAAACGGTCCTCTGGCTTAGAAGAACGACATATTTGAAATAACATTGAAGAAATAAAGAAATAGTACGCTTTCGATATCACCGGTTCGTTTGGCACATCAACTAATAGGGTGACAAATAAACGACTGCGTATTTTCTGACTACTTCGAAGAACTACATGAAAGCGTTAGGCGTTGATCTTCGAAGTGATTTATCTTCACAGACCTAGTTAGTACTTTTTTACTTATGGGCAATTTATTAATGAATATTAATGAAAAAGGTAAGAACATTTTCTTCAAATATGCGCGATCACTTAATTGCAAATAATAATGCTAATACTGCAAACAGAACTGCGCAAGGAGTACGTATATTACTCACTGTTGAAATAGAGACCCTCTCTACTAGTCCAGACCGCGTCACACTTGAAACATTAAACGATTCAAAGAAGAATTTGGTCCTTATTACCAAAATGGTAAGAACTTTAATGTTCATTGAAAGAATTCAGAGGCAATTGAATCAAAAAGGAAGCCTGACCTACCTGAAGTAGCAGTTGTACTTGGATCACACCGCACTGATGGTTGAAAGATGTTGTTCTCTGACATCATCTGAGCGAAGTGTGGCAAATTAAACTGATAACCTTTTTTAAACATTTAAATGACAAACAACATTGAAAACAGTCTGGGACTGCAACCCCTAGCTGTAGAATGAAACACGAATCAAGGGGTAAATAGAAATTTAATAAATTTATAAATATTAACAATTATTATGTACAATGCGGCACCGCTACAAACAAAGCAACGATAAATTTCATCTTGCTTATATATTGAACCTCATTTGGTATAATAAAGGGAGCAACATAGAAGAGTGCGAAATCTTGATGAAAGAAAAGAACAACGTGACAGCAATGATATCGCCATACTGTGTAGAAATGAATGGTGAAAGCAATTTTCTCACAGTCGCAGCGCAGAGATGGTGTACAATGGATTAAAATGCGAGAACTATTCAACGAAATGAACCGGTGCTTCAAATTCGTCTTCACGAAATACAGCACTTATTGCTCGACTGTTCACTGATATTCCCTCGTGCAAGTTCGATCTGGTGAAGCATTTTGTCGAAAATCTGATGCACTGCCTAGAACATGCATAAATTATTTTAGCACCAAAATCTCATCGATATAACACTTTAACAAGGCTGTATAGCCAGAAAAAACTGTGCATAACAAATTTGTATCTGATAAAAGAAAAGTATACTGCAGCTGAGATAAGCTTAGCCATCCAACCGAAATGAAGAATGATCATTCAAAAAAACTGCCCATCATTTGTATTCATAGTGAAGTGTGCTCCGGCAATGAGCGGAGGGAAAGGTGTAATACAGAAAATCGAACCGATAAGAAGATAAAAGGGTAGGATATTAGAAATCGAACGATATGGCATTTACCTTATAGAATCCTTACAAAGCTATAATGAAAATATATTCGTTGATATTCGCTGAAAACAGTTTTGACGTTTTACCTTCTCCGTTGCATAGTTTGGCGGTGTTGAAATGGTGAAAGTAATTAACTGCAGCAGCAAACAAATCAAATAGAAAATAAACCGAAAAAAGAGGGGTTTAAAAACAGTGTCTTCAGTTGACCCAGAAATAGGGGAGGAGAGGTAATGAATACATGATCATAAGAAGGTTATGAAAGTTGAGAAGAATGAAAAGTCCTGTTTAGCGTATTACCACTTGACTCATCGACAAACATTCCGAAATAAACAATAAACGTAGAAATTAATTACAAAAAAACACTTGACTGCGTAAACAAAAGATGTTCGAATAGCTTACAGTATTGTCCTTAGCTGATGTCTCAATGAAAGCAGCTCTCCATTTTTGAGCTAGTTTCGAACCGTCTTCTCGAGTAACCATGCGAGATACATTTTGCAAATCCAATTTATTACCCACTATAACAATTGGCACCCTGGAAAGAACTTTCTTGGAACCGATTAAACAAAAATTACCAACAAATCCAAGCAAAATCGTTACTTATTGTCTCCTATAGTCTCCATAATTTTATCGTGAATAATTTGAATGATTTCGAACCTAAAAATGTAGCTTCACAATGGTAAATTCAACGTTTTGTTCAACATAGGGATGAAAGCAGAATCAAAAGTCTTACGATTTTTTATCGTCTATAGCATACACTAGGATAAAGCCGTCAATATCAACAGAACAACTCCGAGGGAATATTGAGTACTCCTGTTGTCCAGCAGTGTCTAAGATACAACATTTTTCAAAAGATTTAATGGTAACTAAGATCCGAAGAGTGTAATCATGAACAATATAACATCTTTCTCAATAGACTAGTGAACCTATGTTCGAAGAAAAAGATGAGATCGATTTTAAAAAACTTGCCAATTCTTCCCCTGACAATAAAATATGGTAGGACAGAAGACAAGGACAGTAATTTGGTAGTGATTTTTTTCAAGGTCAATTTCTCTCTCTGAGGAGAGAAAGTATGCAGTATGCACCTTACCCTAACAGGGATTGACTAAAATTTCGCCAGGGAGTAGCAAAGTGAAATCAAGTAAATAATTTCGCTCTAATTCTAACAAATTCTCAACGGCCAAATGCTGAAATCGTCTGGTAAAATAGAGCAAAAGAATGTATGCGATATTAATGCCACAATTGATAGATACCACCTGAATGCTGGCCACCATATTTTTTTTTTATATTCCCACTACATATACTTAATTACCGAGAGAACCCGCAGCGACAGAACCATTGAACTTCAAGAGGGCGACGCAAACCCTAACATGTGAAACTCCTCGATGCAAACTTCTTTCCTTCAAAGAGCGAGTTTTTGATTAGTTTGATAGAGCTCCCCACTTCCTTATGTCACCACTTTTGCAATAAACTCCCTCTACAAAAAGAAGCGAAAACTTTCGCAAGTCAGTATGCATAGCCCAGCCGTTATATCAAAGAGCACGTTCGAAAAACCACTGATGTATTTATGTTACGAGAATTGCTTCCTAGTGTTCTTGGCTTTCACAAAGATTCATAGGCATCTACATGTCTTTCCGTATTTATTGCTTGCAGGAAAACAAAGACATGAATGAGCTTTCATTCCTCGCTCACACGTAATAGTGCGCGTGACACTGCAGAGAAGTAAAAAACGCCTCGTGACTCACGTGATGGACACGATTATATACTATTCCAGAATACAAATGTTGAAATATTATAGGAAAAGAAACAGAAGTTTAAAACGAAACCAAATCATAAGGCAATAAGAATAAAACCTCAAACAACAACAATGCTCACCTGTAATTTTCAGGTTGTAATCCCGACCAAGCCAACGATAAGATTTGTTGTGGAGATCTTCTATAGTTGTATCATATGCATCGGGAAAATGTCCTTGGACAAATCGTAGCGTAATTGATGACTTTCCTATATTTACGAAATTTAGGCGTATTCAAACGCGGGAAGGGTCAACTCACCAACACAAGGATATCCCATTAAGGCGATCTTCCGCGTAATAACGTTCTTAGAGCCGGTCGCCATGGTACAAACTGCTATAACTGGCAGACATACAATTTAAATAAGAATATTTTTAAAGCGAAATACTTTACTGAACAAAAAGTTTGGGCCAGCCAAGTATCACGAATTTTGTTGGACGACCTCACGCGCATTTCAGCGCGTGCGGTCGCGTAACGGTTTTCGGTTAGGGCGCACCAAGGCCTTTTTTAGGGCCAGGCCGTATGCCTACTCATAAGGTATTGGCTGGGTAAACATGGCTGGAACCGGAATAGGATCTAAGAAAGAAATTTTTTAGTACTCTCTAGGGGTGCCACTATGGGATGAAATGTATTAAAAATAGTGAATCTCGCAAACTGTTCATAAAAAAGAAAACCGAGTTTTGGTCCTCCGCTGGTCGCTAGTGGCTTGAGATAGTTTTTGATGACCAAATTGGGCTTTCCACTTGAGCACGGTCAAGAAGTACCACGGAAATCGAACCAGTTGACGACCAATGAGAATTACTTTTCGATTGAAGATTCTTACCTCAAATTTACCAGCTTTGAATGCCAGTTCTTGAAAGACCTTTATCCTGAGTCCCATCATAATGAATGGCTCCAGTTGATACTCCTTGTAAATTGAACCATTGTCCCACTGAAACAACCAAAACTCAATAGATATAGTCGAAACCTTCATTTCACTGAAGTTGTACACTGCTAGAAACCAATTAAGAAAGCGATGGGTATATACATAAATATATCCTAAGGAAGATCGAACCGTGAAGATAGGAATGAAGCTTTAAGACATGGTATGGGAAGAAAGCTCGATCTAAACCAGTTCGAAATAAGCCTATTTCTTTTTCAACAAAAATTACTTAGCAAAACTGATCACAGGATTGGCTATATTGGTGTCTATCTAAGTTCAATGAGTGCACTTTGTATTAGTAGGCAAAGTTTAAGATTGAACAGCACATTGGAAACGTTCTTGGCGGAGCCTATAATTTCGTAATGGTAAACAACTAGTTAACGTGCTCCAAAACTACTCGGACCGCAAACGCGCTCAAAATCCGGGGGTAGTCGAGGCCAAGGAACGACATTGGGAATGTCGCGTGAGGGGTGAAACGACGAGAATCGATCGCACGGACAAGCGGTAGATAAGATCAAGACCAGGATTTCGTCCATCGTCAGATAAAAACAACAAAGGACTCTGGTGAAAAGGATGCTGCGGGTGTAAAGGTGTCCCCAGAGGGATGGGCTGGCTGGCCGAGCGGCTGCAAATCCGGCTACGAAAAAATGCACAAAAAAACTTCAGCTTCAATCGTCCTGAATGGGGACCTGGACAGGCTTTCGACTAGAAATGCAAGTGGGTTTTATCGAGATATCCTGGTGCGCATTGGTGCAGAATGACGGGGGACGCGCTTAGACAGAGCTACGCCGTAGATGCAGCCATTTCGATAATATCGAGGCTTGGGGCGAGTTTTTAAAGGGGCTGGGGATGGCGACGTCATTTGTGAGTATTTGAGCATGTTAAAAGCCATTTCAGGGGATTTTCCAATTGCATTCAAAAAAAAAATTATCGGAGAAAGCTAGTTCTACTCACTATAAGAACGTTTGCGTACTTGAATGCATCATGTAATTCGGCATTACATGGGAGCCACCCAGGGGAACCCATACAATCTCCTGGGGTGGATGAATCATGGGTCAGGATGTGCTGAGCACATTTGACCTGACTAGAAGCACGCCCTTGGTGATGGAGGTGTGGTTTCTAATTACTTCTACGCAAGGTGGAAAGATCCTGACTGGACTTCGACAAAGCCATTGAAGTGGAAAAAATGATTAAAGGTTAGCAGCAGATTTTTTTGGATAAGTTAAAGAAGATTCACCAAGAGAGGAGACGAGCACGGGGTGGGAGAGAAAGGGTGTAGAGTAAGTAATTGGCCTCTTTTTCTAAATGTAGAGTAGTTTTTCTAATCAAAAATTGTTGCGATGTTTCGCTAACACTCAATTAAAAGTTGAGAACGCTCAACTGCTGACAGGAACGAAAATTTCAATGCTTGAATCCGGTTTTTACAGTAATTCATCTGCCGGCGGTCCTGGCTCGAATAGTCGCGGTGCGACGCATCCTGCAACTAGTAACACCTCTCACTATGCCTCCTACCCCGGGGATAAAGCTCCAAAGCATTTCATACCATTCTAAGAACAACCAGAACTAAGTTTTCGTTCCTATGGATTGCGATGTGCTCACTGACCATGACCGATCCGACTGCCTCTACTGTAGGGCTACACAACGTTCAGTTCAGGAAAGAAGATTCAGTAAGCGAAAGGCAAATACAGGTGCAGGAGATATGAAGCGGCTACAAAAGGGGAGTTACTGAAGTGATGAGGGTACGAAGTGCCAAATGGGCTCTAGAATGATGAAGAGTTCAGGTTCAGCTTTTACGGAATATCAGGGTAGGATCAAGATTGTTATTCAGCAACCTTACCAGTTTTTTCTGAAAGCTGCTGACTTTTTTCGGAAACAGTACTCTTTACTGAAAACTTGTCTGTTGGTCGTCATTCCGTCGAATATGCCGGGCCCGATTAAAAGGAAGCAAAGACGGGACCTTCACTCATTTCATTCTTATGTTAGCAAGCTCTTATGTTAGCAAGACAGTAGAAGTATGCAGCGATTAAAGGGGGAGCGGGGGGAGGGGGGGGGGGGGGGGGGGGGGGGGGGGGCGCTACATAGTGTTGAACGTCGCTCTATTACCTAGAACATCATCACCACGATGTAACGGCTCGCTTAGAAGGTGAAAGCAACAGGATAGAAGCGGAGATGGGTCTGAGGGGGAGTCGTTGATCGAATCTCGATTACATTCCGACCACGCTTACCATCCGCCCTCAGTCGGCTAATGTGAGCTAGACACGCTCGAGAAGGGAGAAGAAATGGGTTGCACGTGAGCTGCAGACGTTCCAAAGTTGACTCAGCAGGTCTGAGGGCAATAAGAAACGAAAGCTTCCATTTGGATGCAGCTAAGAAGGGAACCTCGGAATTGAAACACTCATCATAGATACAAAACAAAAAAGAAATGGAAACATGGAGGTTATGGGGCCTCAGAAGATAGTGGGAGTGACTCTGTTTCACACAAGTCCACCCTTGATCCCACCTCAAATTCTCATGCGGATTGTAACTCAATAGCCCCACGATTTCCTCTCTGATCGAAGCGAAACCGTTCATTGTATAGAACTCGATAAAAAATGAAGGCAGCAGTTATTCACCGACTTCCCCAATCATGGATCTTACACCGCAAATAGGCCCATAATTCCTAGAAATATTAACTTCCTGCAGCATACCTATCCTCCTAGGTCACATTGTTATTTTTCTCCATCCGAAGTAGAGTTTGCTGAAGCAGAAAATCGTGCTGGCCTTCCTTCACAACGAATTTCCCCACCAGCTCACCCCCTCCTCAATCACCTCCACCCCCATACCGCCTCCCCTACCGCCCTTCTACGTTACAACATTAATAAGGTCAACTAGTATAATCCCATACATAGTAATAGTATGTAGTAACTATCAGAATGGATTGATTGGTCCAAGGTATCGCCTACTGCTCCATAGATTACAAAGAAGTCCTTAGACTTCACTCACCCGCTTCGGTATCAAGCAACCCAAAATTAACGTAAAAACAAGAAAGTACAGTACAGTAGTAACAGAACCAAGTGGAAGACTACAGTTACTTGGAAGGAGCCCCGAGGAGGTGGCCGCGAGGGTGGTAGGATCGATACTCGATTTCGCAACCAAAAGGAGCGTTCCTGATTTCGATTTGTTCACTTGGCCATTTGAATCTGCATGTTGCCACCGTAAACCTGGAAAGTCTCCCAAAATTCCGTGAGACTAAAGCTGCCTTTCGAAAAAGGAGGTTTTGTGTTGAATTAGTAAAGCGTCATGTTGAGAAAGTCCACTTGGATTTAAGGGAGAGTTAAAGGGTTAAAAAGGAAAAGGTGTCACGGAGTGACAAGTAATTGATGTTCGACAATTTCCTTACAATGAGCCAAGTTCGTGAAAAAAGCTGAAGGGAAGCTTATAATAATATAGTTTTTATATTCATTGTAACTGATGGTAAGAGAGAATGTAGCTAGCCATTTTGACCCCTTTACGTCATGATTATTGTGGCCCTACTACTGACAACCAAGCTTTCCATCCCTCCAAGGTTGGCTAGTTGGTACCAGAATCGTTTGTAAGGATAAAAGCACTGCTATGTACATCGGCTGGTCACCGTAAGTCATCGTAGACGGCATATACGCATCCGAACATTCATTACGATTTCGAATGGAAGTCGAATGCGGGGCGCATCCCTCATATTTTTTATTACTGCTTAGCTATTCTATAAGCAATATTCTTACTCATGCACTTAGATTACCTCTAGCGAGCAGTGATCTGAGAGTGTTACGGTAACAAAAACAGGTTTATAGATTTTTTCTTTTGTGAATTTTTAACACTATTTTGTAACAACAACTATATTTATTTGGAAAACCATCATCTTCTCGACTATTCTCATGGAAAGCATCCAGCTCCCACCTAGTTATAGCAAGACTCACTCAGTGCTTTGGCAGGCCCCTCCGATTGGCGGGCCTTTCATTTATCCTTGACAGATTCACAACTGATCACCCAGTAATGATTATTATCTTTAACTAACTTTTTCAGTCCCTGAATATTTATTAAATCTCTTTACTGTTAATGACAGGGGTGATAGCCCATTGCGATGGGAGGAATTTTGAAGGCCTTACTCTATGGGGTTCCCTAATCAAATGAATGGATAGTACTTCCACGGTAGAACTCCCCCAAGAAACCTCCCCTAAGACATGAGCAAGGAACTCTTTCATGATTCGATATTTGCCAATTTGCATTCTACTTGCACCTGTTGGAGCGAATTGAAACAAGAATTAGAATGTTGGCTCGCATTCATGTGATAGTATGTGTAAGCATTCCATTATGCCCACAATTCTAGCTAGAATGAAATGTAGATTGTCAGCGAACAGAAGGACCCTTTGTCACTCATTCAACTTGGCTAGTCGGTATTTTTATTTGGATCATGATAAGAAAAAATATAATAGCTCTTAATAGGAATTCCCAGCATGCGCCTTTGTAACCATGGTGACTGACCTGTGCACCCGTATGCCGCGTTTGTATAGGCCACCTTGTATAGGCCACCTGGCTTTTCCCCCAAACATCTATATCTGGCTTCCCCTCTGGAAATGTAAACTGACAGTTCAATTTATTGAAGCCCACAAGCTGTATTTGTAAATTACTTTTAATTTACGTTTTCTTCCTATATTGAGTTCTGATTTTTTTTTGTGCCAAGCGAGGTCTCATTTGAGAATTGGAAATGGAATTGTTAACGGAGTGTAAATTGCAAGTAACAGCTCTACAAAAATGAATGGGAGTAAATCCACTACATACAGTCCCCATCTTTATCATTCTTTTATAATAAATTCAATTCAATACTCAAATCGAATTCATAATTAATAAGGTAGCAAATTTTTTGATATAACTCGTCTACAGCTTTTATTACTGTTCTCCCTGTCATCTAGTGAAGAAGACAGTCTTTGGTCATCTTCTTTGTGCATGTAATTCATCATATTAACACAAGATCCGTACCTTTTTGATTCTGTACCATTTTTGAAAATTGTTCCAACAATATTTCTTTTGTTTCCAAAAAATGACTTAATTGCTGGAGAAGGAAGGTTTTCCTTGATCGTTATAAGAAAAAGGTATCAATTTCGATTTCTTCACAGAGATGAGGCTAAAAGTCTCACACTCTCGCACATCCCCTCATCTGGATTCTGTGGCGGCAGTCGGATGGGCCGGTGGAGACGAAATATTTTCGTGTGCAGACGACCATATTTTACTGAAGTAAGATTTAAGTCTTCATTGTATAGATAACGAATTGGAACAAAAAGGAGTGTAAACGAAAAGGAACAACCAGCTCAGAATAAAGAAATTAAGAGGATAGTTACTGACTATGTGACTGAATTCATCGACTGCTCCAATTAGATGATTCTTGGCCTTTTCTGAAAGGCAGGTAAAAGGAGTTAAAGGTAGTTCATTCTCAAAAAGTGTTAAATGAATTTTTTTCTCCTCTACTTTCGTTTCGCACTTATTTTCATTACTTCTTACTTTATTTCAGGTGGAAGCTTGGTAATATGGAAGCTACAACAGTGACGGAGATGCCAAGGTTTGCCCAATAATTTTTCATTTACTGCCGTTGTAAAATGTGCCACACATTCATTTCTGCGCAGAATTGAGACGCAATTTGGTTGCATTCAAATATAGTAGGCCCTTACAGTGTACTATAGGGCCAGCCGATCCATGTGCAAAACAATTTTTACTCTCGATGTGTAACTATCCTTTTAAAACCTTAGCTGGATTGTTATAACTGCTTATACAGATAACGTTTTGGTCGCGAAAGCCTGGAAGCCAAGAGTATTTGAGATACATCTATGTCAAACACCATTTAGAACTTCAGTTTAGCTCAAGTATAACTATGGATATCTAGAAAGGCCTCATAAGTTACAAATGATAACCTACCTTGGATATAGAGACGAAGGCCTGTGGACCACCTTTCAAACTGCCCATGCAAGCGTTTTTGCAGTGTTTCGGCTCCGCGTGGCCAGACCTGACCCCCGACTTGAAGCCGGTGGCAATTGTACCTACACAGGTCGAGGAGCGGGGTGACTTCATCTGTTATGGCCAGACATTCGTCGTCCCGGTTCGGTTTGATTATTTCGCACCAGTACAGAATGCTTTCGAAGTTCACTCGCGGAGCACTTGGACTCCCGCAACAAAATTTTGACTGGCACCTCAAACTCTTCGATTTGTACTCTTCTCGGAGCTGTAGCCGAGCAAATATGCTACGTCCAATTACTGGCCTGGATTAGATCCTTCGATAAAATCCTCTTACAGTACACTATTCGCAACATCTATGCACTGGTTTCCTACATCAGGACGACACGATGCTCACGGAGAAGTCTTCGCTCTGTCCTGTTCAGATGGTAAATCAGAACTTTTGGCTGTTTTTCACCATCGAGTGGTTGTCGGAAAACTTTATCAATTCAGGTCAGATCCATTTCGTCAACAAAATGGGTAGAATTGAAAAATCTGTCAATGCTCATAGAGGAGCAGCCCTCATGGTTCGGTGGAGCGCCGATGGCACTGGGTTGCTAAGCTGTGAGTTTCTTCCTTTCTTTCGATCCGGTTTCTTTACTTACTTGGTAATTTGTTGAAAGGGTTGTGAAAGAAATTGTTCGAGCATCAGCAGCAACGTGAAATTCGCGACCTATGTTTGACTCGTCACGATTGGTCCCACTGCAGTTTCCCCCTTCATGACCAGTTAACTGCATTCATGTTGTTTGGGAAATTAAAGACACACACCATAAGGGCTAACTGAGTAAGGCTAAAAGAATAGCGAATTGAGATGTTATTGCGACTGGGTGAAAGTCGAATGTATAGCGTACTCCTGAAGGCCCGAAATACAGATTAGAAAGATCACGCTTTTCAATATCAGAGCTGTCACAGGATGGATTGTCACCTCTATCAACCAATAAATAGCCAACCATTTGCTCTATGCAGGTGGAGAGGATGGCACCGTAAAGCTGTGGTCTCGTAATGGACTCCTCCGATCAGTTATCGCTCAAATGCCACATCCTGTTCATTGGTAAGGAATTATTTTTATTGACTATCAAATAATGTTTTTAATTTTACTGTTAAATTGGAGGCAAGGCGTGCCCACTATTTTATCTGAGAGAATTATCAAATTCAATTAAGATGAAAAGTACGGAATTTGCGGAAATAATCATTATGCCGATGGAATAATATCGCTCATTTCAGCTGCTCTTTTGATATGACATCAAATAATGTTCTATATCCAAACTATGATCATTGCTACATAAAGTCGTTGAAGTCTCAGGTAAGTGATGGCATAAGAATCGTTCAATTATGAATACAAATGATATAAAGGTACCCCAAAACGGTCATCAGCTAAATGGCTTTTCCTTTTCTTGTAAGTGATCAAATAAACGAATACATTAATATAAGTACCTTCAAAAAGCGCTACGATTTCCGGACGAACAAATCCATAAGGGGAAGATCACCCGTTTACGCTCTAAAAATTAGGGACCACCCCTCAAATGGAAGGCGCACGATGGTCTCGTATTGTGCTGCGATTGGTCCAAAGCATCTGAATACATCGTTACTGGAGGAGAAGATTGCAAATTCAAGGTAGGTTCTTATTTTTAGTTTGGGTGGACCGTAGAGACTCAAACCTTCTCTGAAAATCCTCTACGACTTTAACGGCCTTGAATAATCTTAGAATGACAAAGCTTAATGACTGGCAGCCGTGCGTCAGGCATAAATTGAATTTGTCCATTCCCGTACTTGAAATGCACTCTTGATCTGCACAGTTCATAGAAATACGACACAAAGAGGTAGCGAGAGGTGCTGAGCTCTGGTTGGCTATTAGAGTCGTTTCATCAATCGCAGTCGCCTTTCCCGCATTTTCACACCCACTGGGCTCACATGATGGGTCTCTTCTTAGCGCAAGTTTGGTCACCGTGGGTGTTCCACTGAAGTCAATTCGTAAAAGGTGCATTGTCCGGGAGGGGTTAAACCCACGATTACTGCCGGTGTTAGGTTCAGAGTCAAGAGTACACCGACCTCAGCTACTATCGAAGTTTTAATTTTGTTAAGCTTTGGGACAGTTTCGGGCGCAATCTCTTCACATCCATTGCTCTTGATTATCCGATTTCGTCAGTGGCCTGGAGCCCCGATGGTCAATGCTTTGTCGCCGGCTCATACAACATCCTTCTTCTGTGTGATAAAGCAGGGGTATGTACTCAGTAATAATATCCGACTGATACTGCTCATAACCCGATTGTTTTCAGTGGTCCCACTCTCTTGAAAAACTCTCCACTGGATCGTTACTATCTTTGTGCTGGTATGACGATTCTACCCAATTAGTTGGCGGTAGCGGAAGTGGCCAAGTAATTCATGCCCAGCTCATTGAAAGGTGACTTATGAGGAAATATGGAGAGAAGCTGCGCTTCCATTGGCGGGCAGGTTCTTTTCACCGATAGCAGTCGTCCATCCCACGACCACTGGGCTCCTAACTTCCAGTGGTCTGATATGGTGATAATTTGCAGTACAGAGACGAGCGGGAGCATGGAAGTTGTACAAATGAAGCGGAACCTTCTGGAAGTTCGCGATGTGAGTGTCGATTTGGCCCGTGAACAACTGGAAACCCGTGATCGAATCTCCCGGTTCGCTATTGCCTACGATCAACTGGTGGTTGTCACAACCCAGCAACTATACATCTTTAGGTAACTTAAGATTATTATTGATCTAAAAAAAAACCTCCCTCACGACTTCCTGGAATCTGGGCATTCATCTGGGCATTTTTTATACTCGGTGATTTTATGCCCAGAAGTTTTTTAACCCGAAATAATGTAATACATTAATATATACCAATATTTATACCCACCGCAATTTGGAGTTGAGCTGAATTTCCAGTATTGCACCACTCACGACAGTTCTTCCAGCATCAAGCACCCAACAGCACCTGCCTACTTCCTTTTGTAGTTTGCTTTCCAAAATGGATAAAATTCTATGAGTTTCGAGGTATGCTTTTAGTCCCTTGAGAATGAGTCAAAATGTCAAGCGAAGTCCTGCAAGTAAGGTAAAAAGAAATCTAATCTGCAATAGAATCACTGAATATTTATTGTATTATAGTTATGGTGTAACTATAATATTCAGTAGTAACGACACATACCAGTTCCCAAATTATTCTGAATTTTTTTTGCACAAAATAATTCTGAATGTTTAATAAGACTGGTTTTTCAAAGTTATGTCAATGGTGTCGCCGATTTGTGATTTTTTTCAGTTCGAAAAATTGGAACACTCCAATCATCGTTGAACTAAAGGAGAAGGCGATCAAACTAGTCCTACAAGCAAGCAAGTACGAATAATATATTTTCTTTCCTTGCACTAACACTGTTACTTTTGAGCAAATCAGATTGAAAACCGAGAAGGATACAGTAGTTATCAAAGACACAGCTCACGATAAAAACGGTTCCTGAGAGTGTCTATGGGATAAATCTGTAGCCCCCAAGCATAGGACAAGGGACGCTGCTCGTTCGAAAAACGGCCCATATGAGGCGTATTATGGTCCTCAATAGTGGAATAGCCGGCATACGAACCCAAATGCGGACGAGTTCTCACGGCGTTGTAGAAGCAGTAGAGGTTGCACCATCCCCATCAGGACCCACACGCACACAGGTAGCTTACTGTAGCCAGTTTTACGCAATGGCACACACACATTCGTACAGCTCGTCCAGATATCCCTTCCATGAAACTTTTGTCGCCTCATTTTCGTTCAACCCCTAATCTTTCTACTTTTTTGGAGCTTTCTATTCCTCCAAATGCACTGACTTTCTTTTTTTCCTTGCCACTTTTGCACTATTCTAGACTACTACTTCCATTATTCCTCTAAAAGTAGATACCCGAAGATTATCATGAATTGTGCCTCCACGAGGAGATGGGAAGACAAATAAGACTCCGGCCAGAACTATCAATTTTCCTCTGCAGTATTGATCAGATTAGTACTAACAGGATTCTAGACAACGGCTTGCACACATATTTCTTCGCATACATCGGCAAACTCAATGAAAATCGCATGCGGTGGCTATCCCAAGATTCTCTGATGCCAAGCGTTAGAATTTTCATTATCCAAAGATAGAAAAAGCTGATTCGCGCAGCGAAAAAAAAAGGACGAATTTCTTATCGCACACTCATCTGTACTGTAATATCATTTTCCAATCTGCGAGCGCGCTTACGGACTTTCACTTTTGATATTTATTTAATTATTTATTCATCTGTATTGACTGTATTTAGACTATTCCTTGTATCGGATGGACAAACACTGTTCGTGTTCAATTACGAAGGTCGAAATCTTAGCGAAATTAAAATGCCAAAGGGAAAATCAAGTTTAATAAGTAAGTCAGCTTGAAATACTGCTTTAATTACTGATCAGTTACCTATGAGAAGAGTCCAACTGAGAAATGTCAAAATGCAGAACCTTTGTCGTAGTGATTGTATTGGTGATTCAAAAAGTAGCCAGTATTGAGAAAAATGGTGATTGAAAGATACGATACTCTTCAATTCAATGCTAGGCCATCACCTGTGAATTACTCTAATTTCAGCCGAAATGAGGAAACTTTCCTTTCAACCCTGTGTCTGCCAGGTGACGCCAGTTCCTGTTCACCAGTGAAAGTAGACATATAGACCAGTTTTTGCCTTAAATCCTTCCCTTCCCGGTAATCCGCACAGTTTCAAAGGCCCTCTATTCCTTTGGAACGTTCCCTTTCCCTTTTGTACATCGCGATAAAATCGTTACAAATTTCGCTATGCGAACAGACGCCGCCGTGCTCCATTGGCGCAGTTGGTTAGCGCGTGGTACTTATAAGACTAAGAAATGCCGAGGTCGGGAGTTCGATCCTCCCATGGAGCAAATGTTTTGCAATGTTCATTTGTGGCCTTTGCATGTACCTATTGATCTCTGACCAGCATTTCTCCAGTTATGCTGATCCTAACTTTAGACTGATGAATGGTCTGCAAAAGTTACGCTCCCGGGTGGGCTCGAACCACCAACCTTTCGGTTAACAGCCGAACGCGCTGCCTATTGCGCCACGGAAGCACTGGTTCCGTCGCTCCGCAAATGTTCTTTCAATGCCTTCGTTTCTAGCTGAACAAGATTTCTGCAATGACTGAAGCTAGTTAAGAAATCAGCAATTTACAAAGTGATAACTGCCCGGAGTGATAAGCTAAAAGTCGGAGTAGCCAATATCAAAAGCGTAATCTTCTTACAAAACGGGCTCTTGTAATACCCAAATAGGGTGAAATTCCCTTTTCTTTTTCCGTAGCTTCTGCTATGGAATCATCGTAGCAGCGTAGAAATTAGACCCACCGACGTGTACGGAAGCTCCTTTCTGCTGGTCTGAGGTCGGGATGAACTTCCTTATCTGTAGGAAGAAAGAAGGGGGAGGGGGGAGAGCGGGAAGGGGGGGGGGGGGGGGAGGGGGGGGGNGGGGGGGGGGGTGAAGGTAGGGGAGGAGTGAAGGATTCAAATAGTCCACCACCATAATCCCGTAATCTCATCTCCTTGATGGGGTTGCAGCTTTTTTTGAAGTTTTTAAAATTGGCACAGGAAACACTCCATCTCTGAGAGAAATCCCAATTTCTGCTGATTATGAAAAGAAAATATTTTGGATATATTAGAATACAGTTTTTTGGTTGTTCACAATTTTCTTCTATTTTCGTACTGATAATAGCTGTAAAGATAGCTATTGCCGTTTCTACACACCACCAATGGGTACTGCTTATGCACTTAACATTTACTACTCCTTCCTACACCTTTCGTCTTATAACTGCTATTTACACATGAGACTACTGACTGTAAACAGCTGTTGATGACCTAGTAACAGCTGGTACAACAGTTATCTTCAGATTCAAAGACCACGTCTCTTTCAAACGATACGGTGGCTTTGGTGGACCGCGATGAGACGTCATCGATTTATCTCTTCGATCCTACCTCGGCAAAACCTCAAGGGGATGAAAAAATCACACACGAGGTCAGCTTCCCTCGATCCTCCTTGGCCCCCTTTTGGGTCGTTTTTATGGTTTTCTTACAACTAAGCTCTAACCTATTGTAAAGCAAATTTTGAGATTTACTGTTGGCGGGCCGGGGATGAGCGCTCGGAAACCATGCCTCAAAAATGAAGCATCTGATCCTTCACCACCCTCTACAATAGGAATCATCTTCGACTATTCAAGTTCCACCTGAACACTGGAGTAAATAGCCTCTGACTTTGACATATCATTTTGCCGCCTTCTCTTTTTTCAAATTTCATACGAGCCTCCAAAAATTCCTTCGTCTTTTTTGTCAGCTAACACATACATACAGTAATTTTCACAACTTTCATCATTTTACAGCATGAAATTATGGAACTCACGCTTTGCCAATGTGGTCCAATCGCCGACAGAATGCTTGCATTTCGTGACAGCGAAGGAGCAGTGTTCGTGGCAAAAGTGAGAGCACTCGGTGTTTCTCAGAAGATTGCCAAAATCGGTGAGGTATTTTTGATGGAGATTGCTCACAATGGAATTGTCCTGAAAACTTCCTCTGAATTTACTTGTCGCTTCCTGGGAAATTCTATTAACGTCCAAAAGTTAAAAATGCTTTTTGTGGGAATTTTGCGCCTATTTTTTCGGCGAATAAGTATGTGGCTTTCTATTAGGCATGTGATTTTCCAAAAATTTTCTGGTCTTTATCGGTATGGGTCAGGATGCGCCATTCGATAGCCGCGTTCGTGTAATCTAGTTTAGGGGTGCGGCACGATGGCGCAACCTGATCTATGCCTCTGATTCGGAACAATGAAAAGCTACCATTCTTTTAAGCTCCTTAACCACGCTTACATGGGCTTGCCCTATTTCTTGCTACCCTCTTGGATCCTCCTGAATTCCTTTTACTGACCTCTGCACGTTTTGTTTTTTCGCATCAACCTAGCTTGACTATAAAAAGCTACAAAAACTTAGCATCAGCGAGATAATCGTTCCGAACACCCATGCAGTTCCAATCGGCTGGCTTGGGAAGAAAAACTTCTCCATTATTCCATTTGATGCACAAAAAAAATCAAACAATATTTCAGGTTCTTCCGTTGAACAGCTTCTCTTCAACGATGTCACCAACATGCTCGTCGGCGTGGGAGACGGACGTATTGGTATGTACTGAAGGACTGCCCCAATCACCAGCTATAATCCCATCCATATGTTTTTACAGTCATTTGGCCGGCTGTCGAAATAGCCTTTATCAATCGCTCTCTGTTAGAGCGATCAGTAATGGAGAAGACCATAACGGGCCTCGGCAAATTTCCCGTCCTGCGAAGGTTTGCTTTATGCTAAATATTTCTTCAAGAATAGTTATGGTATCATCTTTGAAAGAACCCCTCCGTCTTTTGGGAAGTGTGATAGATGGGCTAACTAACATTTCCTACTTTGCACAGTCCACTTGTCTCATGGGGTTATACATTTCCTGCTAACCTGGCTTAAGTCGGGCTGGGAATGACTTGACAGGGAGCAGCTGCTATGGCCTCCGGGCCAGAGATGCCAAAAAAAGAAAGTTGTAGTGGCCGAAAGATCCAGAAAGTTGATGATCCTGCTGGGTTTAGGTTCAAGGGTCAGACGCGAGTATTTGTGAAGAATTTTCGTTTTCAGTTTTACTGGTAGCACTATCATTTTACGTCGTTCTGATGGCTCCGTTGTCACAACTCTCCTTCCACCGTTCGCTTCATGTCTTCTACGCAATGTCTCACAATCCAAGTGGGACCGAGCGCTTCGCCTTTGTCATCAAGTTCAGGTCTGTTTGAGCCTATCTTAGTAGGCATTATGCCTCTATGATCCCTCACACATGTTGCTTCAATTTTATGTAAGATTTCCGATGTGGCCATGGAGGAAGACAGCGAGTCACCTTACCTACGATGCGATCCTCCAGGCTCATTTAACCGATCCAACTTCCGATTCACGAAATGAAAACGCTTGCACCGAAATCTACTGTAGTAGGAAATGGTCAGATGCTGGTTGTGGAATTCAAAAACCTTCAAATACACTACAGTACGGGACTTGGCAAGCTCTGAAGTCATTGCAAAACATACCTTAATCTCCAACTGTACCAACTTCCAGATGACTGTTGGCGTTTTGTAGTAGGAGAATGAAGTATACGCCCTGAAACACCTCGGAACTCATTGGACCATTTACTTTTTAGTTTTTGTACAATCTTAAGCGAGTCCAACGCTAAAGATTGTACAAAAACTAAAAAGTAAATGGTAAATACCGACAAAAGATAAAGTATGTACTATTGTAGAGTTCAAATGCTCTCCCAGAGAGAGGTGAGAAAAGTAGAAGCGATGAGGAAAATATGAAAAAAAAAGCAGCCTCTATAGAAATAACGTTCTGAAGTGGGTTGATCGTTGATTTGGTTCAAGTTACTCTGTTTTTAATCGATTTAGAACAACTTAATCTCTCTCAGGCAAAATGGGCCTAATTTTTCAACTTATTCGCAGTATGACCCTTTCGAAGCGCATCAATTGACTACTGAAGGCTTTGCAAACGATTTCCTATGAATGAAAAATTGAAAAGAGCGGATGTATCCATCACTCTTTTCAGAATGATGCTATGTGGGCAGTACTGGCAGGCCTGGCAACAGCAGCAAAGCATCTTTATACCTGTGAAATCGCATATGGAGAACTGGGAGAGGTATGTTTCTTTTTTACCACCGAGATGACCCATAACCCTCTCACTTAGTTCTGCAAAAAGTACCATCACGTTAGTATTTTACAGATTGAAAAAGCAGAAATGCTTTCAAAACTGCGAAATCAAACCAACAGAGAAATCACAAATGCAAAAATGACTCTACTGGCAGGAAAGGTAATTAGGAGACAATTTATTATAAAATAGCCTAAAATGGTTGTTACCCAGAATAATTTCGATTTCTACCCCCATATGACTAAGTAAGACCAAAAGTATTTTAAAAACTCGTAGTTAATCTTTTTTGACCGAGTATTCTTTGATCCTTGACCCGGAACTTTCTTGCCCTTTCTTATACAAAATACATAAGGCGATTTAGTAGGGTGATGGTGATTTATGAATTTCGGATTGCTTACCTTTCATGGTAAGCACTCCGAAATTAAGCCAGCAACTGCGTAGCGGCTGGGTGAAACAATGACAGAGTGACAATGACAGAAGCAATTCATGTTACACAGTGAATTCTATGACAGAAATGTTAAAACGATTGAGCGCAGCTATTTCTCGCACACCAATACGATACTCACTTTTCCACTTCAATCCCTCCCTTTCCACCTGAATCTAGGGAACCAAACCCATCGTATACACGCCTATACTGCTCTGTAGATGAAAAGGATTTCTCCTGAACCTTTATTTCATTTCCTAAACTCAGAACCACAGGCACCGGTGAAGCGGCGAACGTCCGTTGCGCGCGTCCGTCGAAAGAAGGTCAGCCCGCCCACTTCGCGCGCGGCGCACTCCACTGAGGTTCGGGAAGACATTAATTACAGTACCACCATGTGTGAGTGGAGCGAAGGATTTGCATTTGTCTATGTTATCCTCTCTTTGGCTGACTACCGTGGAGAAAGCGCAAATCGTATGCCCCGCTTACAGCTGCGACGTCTGTCAAGTATCGCGGGCTGACCCGCCGCATGCGGCGTGACCTAGTTTCGACGGACAACGAAGCGCACCCCTACAGAATGGCTCAAATTGACTCCTACCACTTCATACATTTCCAACTCAAGCGGAAAATTCTTTGAGATTCATTCTTCTAATAAGGCAGTTCAAAATACAACGCCGCCTAACAGTTTTATTGAATACTGCTCGGGTGACTGTCGTCTTTTGTAATTCTCTGAGCTCTCTGTTTTCATGTAAATCACATTTCATCTAAGTGTTCTACTAAGTAATAACAAACAGATCGATGAAGCCGATGCCTTGTTCGAGAGAGGAAAATGTATCTTCGAAGCTGTCATGTTGAACATAGTAATGATGCGATGGGCCAGGTTTGTTTTTGAATCTGTAATAAGAACGACTATTAAAATAAATAAAAAACAAAATTACAGAGCTCTTGATTTGGCAATCAAGCACAAATCGTATCTGGAGATTGTTATGGGGTACAGGCAGAAATACTTGGAAAATTTAGGAAGGAAGGAAACTGACGAAAGGTTTCTCAGTCACATGAGAGAGGTATGTGGATGATTTACAATAAGTAGCATTACAATAAGATTGGGATAACAAAGCATACATCAAAATGATGAAACTAAGATAAAAAAGAAGTTGTGCCAACAGTGAGCTCTGAGACGGTCTGGTGACGGCCGCTCGAAGTCATTGATTGGTCGTAGATCATATCGAAACCACACCATTCGTATCAAGTAGAGCTGTATGTGTATGTACTATATGAAGACCTGGATATCTCAAATCCCTCTAAACTCTGCATAAAGTCCATTTATCACAGAGTATCTGCCTACCGTTAATTCAGGTGGAAATTGATTTTGATCATATACGTGAAACAGTCGCCGAGCTGGAAGCTGCAGAAGATGGCAACAAATAGACTCGAAGGGTCCTCGTCATACTCCTCTACTGTTGTTTTTAACAATTGTATATATTGCTTGAAAGTGATAAATATGGAAGTTTTTTTATTCGTACCTCATCAGATTACGAAACACTTGCTGGCTAACACTAAAAAATCATCCAAGGATGGAGATTCCTCAACAACCGGTGCAAAACACAGCTTGTATGTATGTGAAGAACGCTGTGCATGCATGCACTTAGTAGAATTGAGCGATTGCTAGTCCTTGTTACCAGTAGAGTTTACTACCAGTTCAAACCCAGTCGCCTAGCATTGACCTTACCACAACATAGTTTCTTCCCTCAGGTACTTCCCCTCAGTTTCTTCATTTGCGAAAGTTGGCGATTCAATCCTGCAAAATCCCCTCACTGCAAAACTGTAGCCCCGCCCACCTCATCTGGACAAACTTCTGTGATAAATCGTTTTCCCTTCTTTTTAAACAGTGGCTAGCTTCTCTAGGGTTCCTAATAGCTTTATGGAAAAGATAGACGAACCTCGAATTCTTCCTGAGCCTCATATTACTCGCTGCTTTCCATGTTCTCAAGCGCAACATTTTCAGCTTCTAGAGAGGTTAACCCTCTAGCCTTGCGATCATAGAAGGCCTCGGACAGGATTTTCAACCAATTCTTTCAATCATTTAACTTCAGCTCAACGATTAGGTACCAGTCACTGAGTTACGTACTGACATGCCAGAGTTACCATATGGTCATGTACCACCAAAAATCCACTTCCCAATTGAGCGTTGTTGAATTTTTGGAAAAAGAATAATATAAGGTTAAAATCTAAGAAAGTAATAGTTAGTTTCAGATCTCATTCCGCCATTCTAAGCAGTTTTAAGGAAGAAATCCATCAGTTTCTTGAAGCTTTGTTCAAAATACGGGCATTCTGTCTCTCCAAAAGCACAAAATACAAACTGACCCTTGTTTCAAGGATTAGTAGAAAGGATTTTTAGTCAAGATCAGGCCTTTTAGAAGGGCACAATTTTTATTCTGGAGCGGTTGACATGTGTCAAATGTAAAATTATTCACGAAACACTTATTGTTCAGTGTTATGTTGTTGTGTTGCTTATTGTATATCGTCACTTGTGTAGAATTTGTTTTTTAAGTCTTCAGTCTGTTTTTAAGTCTAAAAGCATAGTTATACTGAAACAAATCAAAATTACTATCTATAACTGCAAATTAAAATCAGTCTGTATCACTAGGTTTATAAGAGGCTCATTCTGACTTTCTCTGTTTAAGAATGATATTTCTTAGCAAGGATGCTTTGCAAACACTGCAGACCGTCAACAATTTTGTATCGGTGGTATGCTCACTGTTTATTTTTGGATACATAATATGGCGTATCCTGTGGAATTATACCTCTCTAACACATTATCAGAATCTTCTCGTCTGGCAAGCTACCGTTGGCATATGCAGTTCGGTGTTGAGGCTTATAACGAATCGGGTTTGTCGTGGCTACACTTTACTTGAACAATTGAAAATTAAATCATTAGTTAAAATAGCAAAAAAGATAAAGTCTCCGGGTTTAATCAATCCTGTGTCGTTGGCCCCATGAATTCGACTTCCATTTGGACCTAAGTTTGAATGTGTATGGGGGCTATAAAATGACTTGCAGTGCCCAGCTGATGTACGAGTTAGTTCTTTTTTCTCCTAGACGGGTTCCGTACCACTTATCCGAGCCCGGAACGCTTGAAGGTACCGTAACTCCATTGTTATTTTCTAATACAATCCAAGTGGATTTTACGACTGCATATACATATAATGACTTGAGAATCTGTAAGAACAATGCTTGTATTACGTTAAGAAATGGGAGCACTTCGCATTTGTGTAGAGAAGCGATTACAAAAAGAAGCGGTACGATAGGTTTGATAAGAGATTTAACTAAGTATTTAAGCAAGTTATCAATAATGACTTATAGTAATACATATGATGTCATGCCGATATTACGGTAGGAATTTGTAACATGCAATACGGTAATTCCATTTTGTGCAGGCAACTGCCTTCATAATGAAATAACGGAAATTTCGGTAAGACATAGCAAACTATTCAATAAAATAAGTATTAATTACAGACAATTACAGACCGCGACAATCGATATGACCTTTCAATACGGCTATACATTTCTCGAATGGCCTCCATCGTCGACGAAACTCCTAATCTCCATTCTAATCACTTTGGTGGCAGCTGAGGCTATTTTATTGGCAATTTTCAACATTCATCGAGTACTGATCTTCACAAAGTATGTGAAAATATTTCGCTCTTCAAGAATTTCTATTTCAACGGGATTGCTTTTATAGACCTTCCCGAATTCGGATATTCTACATTATTGCTGCACCTTTATCAGTGTCATACCTTATCATGGCTGGGACTATCAATTTTTTCCTCAACGTAGGTATTTTATTTGTGAAAGGATGAAGGAAGGAGTTTTTGGCGCTGGATCAGTTTCGGGAATGCGCCCCGCATTCGAATTTCATTCAGAATCGTAGTGTTGCTTAAATGGGGCCTACTCAATGGGCCAATGTGCAAATCAGCGTTGACGAGTTTGGTATCAATGAACCGACCCCAGACGGATGGAAGTTTGTTTGGCCCGAGCAAGTCTCGACAAGGAAACTTTCTTCTTCTGTACTTGCTATCAAAAACAGTATCTGCTGTTGCGATGCTGTTTTGTTCGATGTAGCGCATAATTAACTTCTTCTGTTTGAGTGTAGTAAATAGGAGTTTTCAATTCTCTTGAGCATACGACGATTGACTAATCTATGATTATTACGAAACAACAAGCGCTACATCCTTGTCTGCCACGTACTTCGAAAGAGAAAAAAAAATGAAGCTATGGGGAACGATAGGGGAAAGATAGGGAAAGACCGGCAGTCAGATCAGCTGCGCAGGCGAAAATTCATTAGTTGCAGCAATAGTAGGCTATCGAATGTTATTACTAAGTTCTTGCACGATGTAATTACTCTTACCTAAAAAAGTCTTTTTGGGCATCATCGTAGCTCATTGACGTTATTGGCATACTATGGTACCTATCCGGGGACTTAGGCTAAATGTCCAACGCGGGGAACGGGATGAGAAGCTTATGGGCTTGGGCGAGCGACAAGAACTAGTTAAAATCTCACCGTGCTATAGGAGCGAAGTGCATCACGCTACATAAGGAGGCGTGGCCTTGATAGCAACATCAGTGAAGGACTTTGACAATATTCAGCTCACAACAGATAGACTGCTCGTCCGGCGCAAGATCCAGTTGTAGACAAGGGGCAAGCGCCGCCTCCGGTCGGCTCGCTCGCGCGCTCGCGGGCCAAATCACGGACTATGAAGGCAGCTATAGACTTACCAAATGACCACCATGTCCTTTGATATGCTTGCATACATATTTGTTAAGTACAATCAATTGGTTAATTTCTTTCAGAAAGTTTTCAAACTCTGCTTCTACACGCTTTACCTATTTATTCCGGTCATCATTTTCACATGCTATTTTACTCTCCGACGACACTTCAAAATGGCCCACTACACGGATCGAATCAGAAAATTGCAGAATAAAATGTCGAATGGACTCCTTTTACAGGTTACTCTTTCAAACGAGATCTATCTTAACCCCTTCAATCCTTCAACACATCGGAACATGAATTTGGGCATGGAAATTCAAAGGTTCTAAAGGAGTCCGGTGTTAGCCTCTCAAAAGACGATGACAGGGTGCACCCTAATGAATTCTAAGATCCAACAGCTTGACGATTCGTGATGCTTGTGCCAGTTCCTAAGATTGGAAACCAGAATTAGAACCAAAATAAAAACGAGTGCTTTCTAATTATAAGGCCCATCCTTATCATTTCAGATAACTTTACAAATAACCATTTGTTTTAGGTTATCCTACACTTTGTCGCTATCGCACTACTTGCTTCTGTAGATGCCGTTATAACTCCGTCAAGCAGAATCTTCGCTCTGAAAAACGAGAATACAGTAGTTATTGGCAAGTCATATGCTCTTGTAAGTAATATTTCCAAATAGTATACATTAATATATACAGTAATATAGTATACATTTCCTAAAATACCCTCTCCGGGTGCAAATCGAATGTAAGCGGCCGTTTTGCGTCAGATACAGGTTTTTGGCCAGAAGGGCGTGCCATGCTCGCCGCAATCACGCGCAGTGAAAGGGAAGATTTGAGTCTCAGTGGAAGGATACGGTAATTGCCGCAAAACTAATGCCGCGTACCACGGGAATTCGGGTATAAGTACCGCCACCAGCTAAAAAAAGGAATTTTCACTATCTGAGATGTGGGAACGCGGTACAACCATAACCAAAAAAGAAGAAAAGACGAAACAGGGACTCTGTCTAGAAATTGCCCCGATCGCATCTGGGCCTATCTGTAAAACTTGGACCCTGTGTTTATCGTTCTAAAGATCTAATTGTACAAATATAATGATCAGAGACTTTCAGGCAATTTACATGTTGTTATCATGGTATCCAGTGCTTATTGGTTTTATCATCAAATGGTCAATATCAGGATTTCTCACTAAAAACAAAGTGATCCAACCAAAAACTACATTGATATTGCCGGTTATCAGTCAGGTGCCACAAATACGGCCCTAAAATTCGTATTCTGCTGTAAACAGCTAATGGTTGGCTGTGATATTTGGTATTGCCACTGTATAAAGCAATTCATCACGTTGTTTTTTTGGTAATTTTGGAAGCTTCCATGGAGTTGCTATGTGAGGACACTGCCCTCACGTATAACCATAACATATCTGGCTACACCTTAAAATGGCAGAACTGCCAACCCAACTTCAACATGTACCGCTTTACGAGTTCGAACCCGGCTTTTAACTGCTTAAACCCTTTGACTCTATTGTCAAACATTTGGCCTAGTAGCCACTTCTATGTAAGCTGTTTTGTGTGCACCTCGTTCCAGCGCTTCAAGACCTGAAACAAAACGATGAACCTCGATCTGATCAACCGATTGCGATTTCACGAAATCTTCTGGTAGTTATGAGCAGGTGGTGTTCCTTTACAGTAGTTTCGTGAGAGCTCTCAGAAAATTCCCTGAAAATCTTGGACGCCGGTAAAATTTGCGGCCGATACTGTCCGAACACTCTTATCTACTTTCAGAGCAGAAGTGATTTCAAAAGCAACACTGTGCAAACTGTTTTTTAACATCTATGCATACTCAATTCAAACCAGTTACTGTAATGATGAAGTACGACTCAGATTTTTTCAGATAAGCTGCTTTTTCTAGGTACTTCTACAGACTATACTGGACGACAGACTATTCTGATCTTGATTTCACATGACCTTACGTTTTATACAAAGATCTCCTTCACAAATTCTTTTATTAGCCACCATTTTACATATAATCACGTTACACTATATGGCAGCCGATTGGATTATTGGGCATTAGGTCCGTTTTTGATGTCATAATCAATTTTCCTTGTCTGTTTCACTGTTGCTTTTGTCTGGCGTATAGTGCACGTGAAAAAATGCATAGATCCATAGCAGCTTAGAAAGCGCGTAGGAAAAGTGTTCCAGACAGAAGCACTGTAACTGGGAAGGCGAGTCCTTGGTTGCCACCATAGCAAAAGTGAAAGGAATTCCTTAAGAGTGCTTAAGATAAATAAATTCATAAGTGAGAGGTCCGCAACCCAGTGACGTCATGGGATCGCTACCAAGGATTAGGTGCAAATCTCACTTTGGCCAAGTCTTTCACTCTTTGAAACCAACCTTTCCACCTTCATCTGATCTGGAAACCTACCGATGCCGAATGTGAATAAACTGACGCTGACCATTTCGAACACTTCGAAGCCTAGAGCTAGGGTACCACGTATGGATTCTGTAATGGATTCTCATTATGTTGAACTTCTGCCCAGTGAAGAACTATTGACCCTTAACTGGTTAACCAATTCTCAAGATTTGGACAGCCATCTGCACCTACAGTACCCGCTTTCGTGCCAAGACTAGGTCTGCCTTGCTTGTTCTCGTGACTTACCATTAGTTCAATCAACACATTCGTGCCTTCCCAATCGGTTTAAGCACTGAACGTTCTGCTGTCGTCGTTTTCGTTAGGAAGGTCTTCGAACGTAGACCAACTCTTGCTTTAGTTTTGCACGATTATCGAGTTCATGTTAGAATTTGCTCCTACTCAGTATACGGAAGTTTTCCTTGTTTAGGAACTTTGACATCAGCTGAGTGGTATCATTGCAATGAAGTGACGGAACAGAGGAACTCGCCTGCTCTCCGTTTCTACTCAACTGCCCCCTCGCTAAGGTTGTGGGCTGCGCTATCTGTCTGCCTCAATGAGACCTATTTCGAGGTAATTGAGCAGTTATTGATCACTTTATTGATTGTTTGGGTAATAATGATTGCCATTATTCCCATTGAGATTTTGCTTAACTGAGCAGTGGTCACGTTTGTCGGCGAAAATGTAGTTGGGGGATGCCAGCGCCCTTTCGTGCTCTGCGTCTCTAACACCGGCGGCAGAGTGCATAGATCGCACAGATGGATTCCTCCCTTCTAAAAGTTAGGGGAGGAGCTCCGGAGTGGGAGAGATGATTATCTCGTGCAAAAAGCTGGGATGGGGTAAGAACTGAACATCCAACTGGTTCATCCTTCCCGGGGCTCCTTCCCTAACTTTTAGAAGGGGAGGAGCTCCAGGATGGGGGAGA
>UZAF01016120.1:97153-133990 GCA_900617895.1 Haemonchus placei | reverse complement strand
AGAATTGAGATGTACCATTCTTCTCCAAGGCCCTGGACCCTTTCCAATTGGCGAGAGAGCGGATCTTTCGACTCCTACCTTTCAGATCCCTTCCCCGATCTTGTTTCAGTTCTCATTCCCCCCTGAGGGGGTGGGCCGATCCCAACAGCAGTGCAACGCTGGGCCGACCCGTGACGAGGCGCGAGCAAGCCCACGACCTCGTCCGGTCTCAAAAATCAAATAACCTTAACGAGTTTCATTCGAAACTCTATCGAAGGTTAATTCGATAAGAACAGAAACTAAACTTTGATCTTAGCCAAAAGGCCGAGAAGCGATACCTGACCATCCCACCTCGGGCTTCCCACCTCACGCCGCTTCGTATGATTGCTGCTGCTCTAGCGCCCCGCATCTCATTACACGGGAGGGTGCAGAGAAACGCGGTTGAGCGCGCTACTTGCGTTTATTGATTTTCTTACTGCTGTTTCTCTTTAAAGTTGTGTTCACAGGTGTCAGTCTTTCATATTGCTTGCGTTTTGCATTTTTAGCAGTATGATTGGGTGTTCTAGCAATGTAAAAATAGTACTTTTCCAGTTAAGGAGGTCAGTTAAATACTGCATTCATGTTTTTGATCGCTACGTCTCGAACTCTATTCCACTAATCTTTGTTCATGTGGAAAAACGATAATGAATTGTAAACGATTATTTATTTCAGGCTCTATAATCGCTGTAAATCCTCTCAATTATGCATTCGATCGCTAGAAGCTTTGCCCGTGCGATGTCCAATCCGTTAAACTTACAGGTAAATATCTACTTCCTGCCTTCACCTTTCATTTAGAAGAATTTTAGGTTCAAAATCTAGTGTTTCGAGACCCTGAGTTGTGGTTTGCCAATCTTATGCGCATCATGTTAAACCAGTCGGTTCGTCCGGCCAGCGCCAGGCTCTCCTCCTTCTTTGACAAAGTTGTTGTAATCGGCCAAGTCTCCACTCCATTTTTGAAAAGTTTCCTGCACCCGAAATTCGACACGGAACTAACAGGGCAGTGCAGATGGTATTCAGTGAAAGTCGATGCCTACCCCTTTGACTGGAAGTGTCGATCTTCTGCTCCCTTCTCAAAAGGGAATACCCATCAAACATTCAACTGTTAGACAACCAAAGCCTTGGGCGTATTTGCAAATGTTCGAGCGATGAAAACACCATTACCATATGTCATCAATGGACCCTTCTCGGGGTGTGGTGCAGTAGGAACGAAGTTGTCGCGCCGCGGCGAGTGAAACGCCGCGCGCGAAGCAATCTAGTAGAGTGCAGAAGCATGTGAGAAATACAGGAACAAAAGAATCAACAGTAGAATCGTGTCGTTAGTAATAATCGCATTGCGGTTAAGCTGTATGACGAACGCTAGAACTGTTATAACGAGGCACAAGATCCGCGACAACCGCGTGCGGCGGAGCGATTACTTAAAACCGTTCCTTCTGCCCGTCTTCCACCATTCTCGTTATGGAGATGTCATAGTCGAGAATTAAAAATTACTGGTCGTTGGTTGGGTTTTGTTGCAAACGATATTGAACAAAGAGGATTCCTCATTGAGTCACTTCATTGGGTCACAAACCTTGGTGAGTAGCGGTCGTAATCTAGTAGCAAGAAATGAACAAAATCCTCATCTGCTAATCCTATTGCCGCTAATGGGTCCCTATAACTGCACTTACCACTCACTTTTGTCACCCTACTCTACCATCCCGCCTCATCGAATGAAGCATACTGAACGGTCAATGCTACATCATAGGTACCGAAGACATTAGGATTTTGATCGGTAGGTGGCTCTTGCTTTCTTAGGCCCCTTATCTTCTCTTATGAGTTGTCATGGGTTCCTGTCACCTGGTACCAACCATCCCGTCATACCCTACATCCCTTATTAAGATGCCGAGGTTCCACTGTTAATACGAAGAAAAGTGTAATCCTACCAAATTTGAACGCTCTAGGACCACGCAAACAGGAGGGTGAATTTGCGCGGCCCAAAATTTCTGTCGCGTACGCCTCGCTCCGTGTGAGAGCACAAGTGTTCCCATCCTGCCCCCCCCCCCCCCCCCCCCCCCCCGTACTCCTTCCAAGTTTCAACGCTCAGGCCTACCTGTACAGGAGTAGTGAATTTCCAGTCGGACACACACACATACACAAACACACCGACAAACCAACAGACACACTTACCGAATTATATATAGTAAGATCATTTCGTCGTCATTTTGACTCATGCCGTTTTTTTGCTCGAATGTCGCTTGTTTTAGAGAATTTTTTCTCCAACAGTCATTTATTTCTGCCCGCCTTGCCGTAATTCAATATTTTTTTTTTAGTTACAAAAAAAAAATTCAAAAATATACGTCAAAGAACACCATATAATAGTTTACTTCTCTACCCGCAACTGCCCTTATGTTTTTTTAATTCTTGTACTCACTCAGTTTCATTCTATGATAAAAAAATTCAGTGTTTTTCCCAGCCTAAGGAGATTACAGATTAGATTAGGGAGAAGTTCTCTGCTGGTGCAGGCTATCCCCCTGCAGGGTTAATGTGGACGGGGTTCCCTGGTTTTAGCTTTTTTTCTAATGCTAATGCCTAAATAGCAACGAAAAGCCCTTCTACCAGAAGTTTTCAGGTCGCTTGTTCATCTTCTGGCGCCAAATTCAATGGAGTCATACCCACTGAGACAATTGAGAAGAGATATGTGCTCAGTAGTGGCCCTGGTGGTCAAAATATTCAGAAGAACGCCACTAAAGTAAGTATTCAATAATTACGAGGTCTGATTGCCAAATTCAAATTGCCTTGTGGTTGTCAATATCTGGTAGCCTATTTAGTTTGTTAGCCATTTGCTTTTTTTGCGAGATAATCATTCTGGACACTAAGACATACCGTAACAGTCGGAGAAGGTGGTAATTGTAGATAAACCTTAGCTCTGTGGGTTATTGCAGACAACAGTTAGTTCTTAATGTATATATGCGATCGCATACTTAGGGTTTACAGAACCGGTTGTATTATTGCATAGTGAAAGTAAAAAATATGCTTCAGGTCGAAATCCGATTTAATCTTAGCAAGGCCAATTGGTTATCCGAAGAACTGAAAAGGGGTCTCGCTGAACGACTCGCCAATCGAATCAACTCAAAAGGAGAGGTTAGTCGATTTCGAGTTGGGGTACCATACCATGATTTATCATTATTTTCGAAAACAGGTGGAGTAGTTGCTCGCTTTCCTAGCGGTTTTGCGGCAACATGGACAAGTGTTCGTTTTTGAGGGTGGGATTGCACATAGAGGAAGATAGGAATGGCTGCTCCCAGACTTCAGTGACAGACCGACTGACCGACCGATGGCGGCACTGGGCACGTGGTGACAACGCTGGACATCGATTGCCCCCTAGGATGCCGTCACCGGCGGTGCGAACCCTAGCGCGGCTCTGAACGCAATCTGTCCATTGTTGTCAACACTTGTCCAGCGCCGCAGTCGGTCGGCCCGTCTTCGGTTGCATCGTTGAAGAATGAAAGCAACCAATGAGTGGAGCTCAGGAAGGGTGAACCTTGAAGTGAACTTTTCTTTACGTGACTACATAGTTTGCAAATAACTATTCCAACGGTTTTTTAAGATTGAGATACTTTCTTTGACTGTAATTAATGCACGTGGTATCATATGGGAAAGTTAAAATGTTTCGTTCAGTTGATCATCGATAGCGAACGAACCCGAGAAAGGCATCTGAATTTGGCCGATTGCTTCGATAAGTTACGATCCACTATTTATGATGTCGAAAGGAAAATGAACTCACGTTTCGAAACCGAAGAGGATGCAGAAATCATTCGAAAGGTTGTTTATGCTCCAAGGTCTTCATTTGTTATACTTGCTTGCGATCTTGTTTTGAAAACTGCCTTGTTTCTAGTGAATTTGTTACATTGTAAATAAGAATTTTTTCAGAAGGCTGATTTGGCAGCTCAGCATCGGTTAGCAGAAAAACGGCGGACAGCAGAGAAGAAAAGGTTCAGATCAATACAAGTTTGACAAGATCTGAGTTAATTTTGGTTAGATATTAGGTACCTTCCTCTATAGAGAATTTGTTTATTGTTACATTCGAAAAGTTTTTTTTATAGAGAGTCACTTTGTCTTACGTTACATAAATCTTGGCATTCGGGCAGTCTCCGTATCATTTCTCAATGCGATTTCGCAAAGATGTTTCTAGTACTCAATGAGTGGAATATTTGTTCGGGCACTCTCAGTATGTTGAAACATATCTCTAAACACCACACAAGCTTCCACGATGCCTTTGTGCAGTTCCTGTGCCATTTCTCACTGATATGTAAAACCTTTCAGAGTACCATCAAAGTTTTTTTTTTTCAGACTGTACCCAAGTTTGAGGTTCCATCTTCCAAGGTGCAGCGGGCAGTGGAACGCCCCATATCACCTCGAGCCGCTGGTCCTGCTGCTAAGCGTGCGAGGATGAGTATTGATTACCACCAGCATTATTCTGGAAGCCGTTCGGTTGCCCAACGACTAAAACAGTGCTCCCTCAAGGATCTCAATAACACAACATCAAATGGTAGTTCCGCGTGCAAAACTCCCAAGTTGCTGGGCTGTAAACCGTCGCCGAAACTAACTTCGAAACAACGTAATACAGTGCGCATTATCGCCCAGTATCTTCGAGATTTAGGACTAAAGGAGTCATTGGATGTTCTCACAGAAGAGAGTGGTTGCAAAGTCGAAAATGCGAATGCGCGACAATTGCGCGAAGCCATTTACCACGGAAGGTGGGATGAAGCCACAGCGGTTTTGGACAAGTGCTACGCAAACCTCAAGCCTCTACAACTGCAGGCTGCAAAACTTATCATCCTAGAGGAGAAATTCTATGATCTTCTGTATTCCGGGAATATATCGATGGCCCTTCGCTTGCTTCGTGAGGAGTTCCCAAACACAGCAGCGGTGCGGGAAAAACGGTCCAGTATGGTTCGAATGCTTTTTATGGACAAAAAGCAATTGGCGCTACTCCCGGAAACATCGCGATTCAGGACTAAGAGCGATCGTCGAAGGCTAGTTGTCAAAGTGCAACAAGTTTTGCCTGCCACTTTCATACTTCCACCTGCGCGACTTGAGCAACTGCTCAATCAAGCCCACGCTGCACAAGTTTCGAAATGCCGAGTACATATGAGCCGGCACTCATCGGGAGGCCTTGAAGCTGCAGACGTTTTCGTGGATCATAGCTGCCAGAAAAAGTCTACGCCTTTCTACGTTAATACCCAGACACTGTGTGACCATAAATTTGAAGTTTGGTGTGTGGAGTTTTCCCCAGACGGAAGCCTCTTAGCCAGTTGTTCAAAGTCTACCCGCATTTTTATTCACTCGGTCATCCGCGGTGGTGAAGAAGTGGAGCTGTTGCATCTTCTTTCAGGATATGACAACGCCGATGTCGTATCATGTATCAGTTGGAGTGGTGATAGCAACTTGCTGGCCGTTGCATGTTCAGAACAAGCTCCGTTCGATATCATGGTGTTCGCCGCAAAAGAAGGACGTATGTTGCGAACAATAAATAATCTGCCAAATTCACTCTTCACGACTTGTGCCTTTTTCAATGCACCTAACTATTTCCTCATTGTCGGCGATGAACGAGGTCACCTTCAAATATGTGATGTTAAGCAATCAAATGAAGTACTTGTACTCGGCCTATGGGAAGGCTATCGGATCCGTGGTGTTTATGGAATGAGCGACAGCGTCACAGTTCTCGCTTCCGACACTCACCATCGGTTGCGAAAGTATCGAATCGACAATCGTAGTGATGAGACTGTTTTCACGGAAGAAGTGCCCATCATTTCCTTCCGAGTGCACCCGAATGAAAGATTTGTTCTCACCACAACGCAACGTAATCTCCGAATGTGGGACTTACAGTCGAAGACGCTTGTAAGAAATTTTTACGGTGCTCAACAAGCAAATCTGGTTATTCACGCTGGATTTGGAGGTCTGGGTCAAGAATATGTCGCTACAGGGACTGAAGATAAAAAGGTCATGATTTGGAAGATTTCCAACAGCAAACATGCGCTGAAGTTGAGAGGTCACAAGGGTGTTGTCAACGGCGTCTCATGGAACCCTAAATATCCTAATATGCTGGCGAGTTGTTCACAGGATGCTACAATACGCATTTGGAATATTGCTCGCAATGGCCAGCCCCCAGAGCCACTCCTGATGCAAAGGAAAGCTAACAAGAAGAAAGAGGGTAAGCAGTCACAAGATTGTAAAGGAGACAACTGAACTGACTAATAAATCTCATCAACGGGCCCATTTTTTTCTTCATATGGTTCTGTTCGTGTGCTCTTGTTCTATTTGTGAGGTAGATTCTTGGGGCATAATCTTTTCTTTTGTATACACGCTTGTTTGTGTTGTCGATGTGCCTGCAGTTCATTGCTACAAAAAATGTGAGTAAATTCCTTGAGAGCGTTTTATAATTTCATTTTGTTGTAGTAAGGCAATCTTATACATACGATTGACGTTTCTTACACATCGGCGATTATGTAGTTTTCCTTTCTGCTTACTCTATTCAGATCATTCAAGACAAGTATTTCAACTAAGTCTTAGCATGTTACTCTTCATCTCAGGTGGTATATGCGCTGGTAGTTTTGTGTGAATGAACTTCGCCTAGTGTAAGGCACTTACGATTTCATTTCATTGGTTTTCATTATCCACGTAGGTTGGATTATTTTCGAGATATCTACTGCACGCTCGTCTTGAAATTTCTTCATTTTGTGTTTTCGTCTTAAAATTATATTTTGTATTGGAAGACGCACGACGTTAAGAAAATAAATTATTCTTCCAGTCCTATTTCTGGCTGGTTATAACAAAGAAAAAAGTATTATAATGAAGAATAAATCCTGTAGGTGTGAACCGAATTCAATCATTGTCTTTGAAATGAAATCGATGGGTTCTCTACATGGTCCCAGTACGTGACCCAATTTCTGGTTCTGTTCTCTGATTTGTCATGATTTCATTTTAAGCCAGCCACGATGCAAATCGTTCCTGTTATTCTCAAACTTATTCCTCTTTGAAGAACTATGAGTTTTATGGAGATTCAAGTATGGCATCATTCAGTTTTTCACTTTCATATAAGACTAGCTTTCCCAGTAATCTGTGTTTCGTTTTCATTCTATTTCTGTCTCTTCCAAAGTTTCACGTTGATCATCGCTCTTCTGTTGGTCGACCAAAATATTCGTCATCATTCCTTCTTTAACTTCTCAATGGACTTTGCTTATATCTCGTCAGCCTTTCGTGGATAGTGGTCATTTGGTCAAGCTCTCACTCTTATTCTTTCTTAGCCCCGCACTCGTAAAACCTCAACCTCATCAGCAGCATTTTCCGGACTCCCACTGAAAGAACCAGTCATTTATTTCGGGTGCCTATGGAATTAGGTTATTGTGTGATGGTGTATTTTAGACGAGTTGGCCAGCGGACGATACCGTGCGCGTCTCATGGCTTCTGATAAGTGAATTTCCTTAAAAATATCTTGGGGCCTAATCGTCTCAGCAACACAACCCTCTTCCGAAATAATGAAGAGTACTGCTCTCCCACCCCATCTAATAGCGTAATAAACCGTCTATGGAGAACACACATTTCTAGCAAACTGGGTTTGGCAACCATTTATATTCCTTTATCCTTATATGAACCGAAATAAAATAAAAATAGTAAAATCAAGAAAGGACATTGAAAACATTTACTTTCTTGTTAACTCCTTACCGTCATGGATTCCAGTACTTCACTGAAGATGAAATGGGAATTTGTTTGCACTTCGGTCATCTATCCGCACCCGTCGGCGTAGGCATTTGATAGCATACCAGTCCAATATATTGTTTGAGAATTTTTACGCAAAAACATGATTAGTATGTCCAAATTAACAATTTTAGATTGAACTCCTCACCCAGTGGGCGGAGTCTGCACCTGCGACCTGCCATTAGTTTTTTCCATCTTGGCGCCTGCTTCTCTGCCAAATTTGAATGCTCTGGGCCCAGGAGAGCGGGATTTACGGATTTCCGGTGAACCACATTTTTTTTCGCGCACGCCGCGCCCTTAATGGGCGGAGCCCAGCTTGAATCACGTGAACCCGAGGAGTTTGGCTCATTTTCCACTTGTTCCAACCTATCTGGGCTGTTCCAGTTGATTTCCAAATGGCGCCATATAAGGCAGTTACAGACAAACAGAAAAAAAAAACAGAAAAACTGACAAACAGACGGACATTTGTGATTTATTTATAGTGGGATTGTAAACAACCTGCATGGCAAGGCCCTTCCCTTGCTCTCGGATCAATTTCTCAAGGACAGCATGTGCTTACATTCACATTGAGCACATTGAAAGAATAATTAATGAGAGGATCCAAAACCTTTGAGTATGGTACCACGTTCGGTACGATTGCCCTTCGTTCTGCTCGACATGATCTTCAAAGTTCAACTCGCTGTACTCAATGGATGGATATAAAACAATTTTAAATGTTCAGCACCAATTTGGCCTTTATCCCATGACGAAGGCTCAGCTCATGTCTGAATTACTGTCGTACTACTATCGTGTCGTAATCAAAGAAACATCGTTATGTCAAAGGATGAGGTGTGGTGACCGTGACCGGCTTTGATACACGTTGCTTTACGGCTATTATGAAGCATTAAGTGGATTGCGGTGATAATACGGGCCCGTTGCGTTTTCCTCTTTGTACTTTCGAGGGAGCTATCCCGTCCAGTTTGGACAACCATTCCTTTGTTACTCGAATTCGTTGTTAGACAGACGGTTGTTGAGTAATAGCAGGGTTGCATCACGTGGACAGCGCACATCACATGCGCATGTCAACAGGGCCGGCAGGGGAGGCACCGACTCACAATCATTATAGGGCGTGTCACAGTCGACAAACTGGCGACTGCTTTCCTTCTATACATTCAATCCAGTCAGCGATCCGTAAGCTGACGGCACTGATCGAATATTACCCGAAGAAAAGGTGAGCTGATCAGTATTTTCATAGTTTACCGCAATCTCTAGTGGAACTACTAGAGCGGTTATCTAACGCATGCACTCTAGAGCCGTCCCGCCTCTGCTCTTAAGCCCTTTCCGAACGACTGTCTTCGTGCACAGACTGCTGAGAACTACGTTGGACTAAGCTGGCGCGAGAGATAGACCATCGGAGGAGTGGCTGCTGCTTGAGCGCCTAAGAAGTGAAGGGGAAATGATGCATATGTAAAGTTGAGTATTGCTCACAACCAAGCATTCATATTTTCACGGAATGTGTGCGAAAGTTCCCGACTTAGCCGGTAGATTAGCTCAATTTCTTGGAATTAGTAGCAAACTCCACTTCGTTTATAAAGGCGTTCTTCTTTATCAATTCGGTGGTCACGGTGCTGTCTGTATGTTTATTTACAATTACGGTTTCTTGAATCTTGGCCCTTGGTTTGTTGAATCTTAAAGTCAATACTTTCACCAGAATGCTGTTTCCAAATGCTGTTCGTTAGCAGCAAGTGATTCCCTATCCAACCGAACTCAAGTGTTTTTAAATGGAAAAGGGTTGCAGTTTGGGGTATATATGCATCCTTCCAATGGGCACGGTAAACAGCTCGATCACCGTTCACGTAAACAGGTATCAAAAACAGAGTGCAACTTTTTTTGCAAACATGGGATGTTCCATGTCCATAATTGGGACGGCATATGACAATGTAGCGGCGGAAGACTTGAAAAAGGACCTGGCAAAGGACCGAAGTGAGTGTTGTTGCTGCGAAGCCTTCTGTGGGTGTGGGAGCCACCTTACGTTGTATAGGAGGCAAACTGTAGCTGTAGAATAGGGCTAGCAGGTGTAAGCTAAGACTTTAGATCTTGTCCGACCAATTTTTTGTTTCCATTTTTTCCGAGTAGAATTTATTAAACCTCAGATCCCAAAAGTTTTGGCCTTTTGTCTTCTTTTCTTTAATCATCTTTCACTTCATTAGATTTCATTTCACTTTTCAATCCAGCCTATCTAAATTTGCGATTGACAATTAGTACTTTTTTTTCCGTATTCTTGCTGTCTGCATCACCCTCTACAAACGGCCTGTGATTCACATTCCCATAATAACTATTCATGATATTCAGCTTGAATGGGAGTGCTGACCACGGCAATCTCAATCGTATAAGCTTTGTCCATTAGTGACCTCTAGTGCTCAGAAATGAAGGCTAGAATTCATCGAAACAAGATAGGATTTGATCCAAGCACATTGAAGATAACATGGTAATAGCACCTGTTGCCACCACTCCGTTCCACTCTAAGAGCAGGCATATGAGACCTCAAGAGGGAGTTCGAATTAGAAAATTTAGTGGGAAAGTTGCTCACAATGAAATTCGATTTGTTGAAAGGCATAAGAAATTGAGATGATTGAAGTGTACTATTCCACAGTTTCAACTGGTAGGACCATAGTACTGTAAAACCTGAGGAAATTGATGTTTTCTTTGGTTTAATGAATGAACCTGCTGGCCTCCGACGTACCCTAACCTTTGCCATACACCCTTCAGCGACTTCCATCAACAAAATCCACTTTCAGTGACCTCACTAGAATTATTTGGAGCAGCAGACGGTGGTAGACTTTTCAGTAATTCGTCTGTGTAGTGAACCGGTAACAGTCTCTTTTCCGTTGAACAGGACAAGCTCAATTTCAAGAGCAAGAGGCAGTTTTTCGTGGTCAATCGAGATCTTTTCCGTACCTAATTATAAATGCCATATGGAGATCGACGTTGCCGTTAATTGTCGTTGATCAATGAGTCAACCAACGTCGTCGACTTTATTGACACCAGGTGTTACTGGATGGAAATCGATTTTATTGGCTGTGAAATAGCACATGTGCAGTTGCTCCTGCTGGACACGAACGAGTCTCTTACCAATGCCTACTACGTGCTCCTTTCATTCTTGGAATTAGAACCTCCGAGCCATGCTACCACTTTTCATCATGGTTGACCATTGCAGTGAGCATCCTGAAGTAAAAATCTTGCTTATATGAGTTGCTTTGTGCTTTAAAAGTATGCAGTTGTTTGTAAGTTGATGTCTTTCAATTGGGAGGTCTGTTCTTCAGTATGTTGAGTAAAACGTATTACAGAGATCGAATCTGTCGGCTTGTTACATGTTTACAGAGTTACCCATTGTTTCTTGATGTTAGCCGTCTTGAAGAGTAGCGTTAAAAACAACTGTTTGCTCTTACTTCCAGCACCCTTGAGCTCACTTGACCATCTGGGCAAACTCGTCTGCTGCTCTAGTTCCAAAATATGTATCGACGAGGGTCTGGAAGGTATAACACCTTGAATACGAGATATTGCCGATTTTTAGAAAACTATGGGCCATGTTTATTTCAACAGCAAACGGCTCCTTGGTCATTTGGATACCAGCTACATCACTGACTTTTTCGGATATCGAGATGGCAGACTGCTCTCCCTGTCAAATGAACAAATAGGGTCCCAGCTGGTGGTGAGTGACAAGCCATCTGCAGTCGTGTGGATGTTCCAATAGACGAGAGTATTGACCTGACTTTTTATGGAATAAAGTCCCAGAGACGGACGTAGTTGGGCACTGAAGTTCACTTCAGGACCACTGACTGACTTAAGGGCGCTAGCCTATTTCAATTCTGAAAAAAGCTCCAGAGGCGACTGCAATGTCTAAGCGTCTTCAAACAAATGGATTTTGAAGATTTCCCTTCAATCCAATCTACGTGCCCAACAAACTGTGCTGTTCTCTTCTTTGCTGTCGACCACGCACCTCTTGAGAAGCTCTCTGGAACGTTTTTGTTCGACAAGCGCCGCTCTTAGTTTTTCATGTAAGTGCATCCAGAAGGCGCTGGTAAACGCCCTTTTGCAGTATTAAAAAGGGGTTTTTGCCTAAGAGAACAGCTAAGCTCTTTTGGCGGAAAGTTCAGATGAACTTGTCTAAAAAGTCGCTTTAAAGAATCGCAGAACGTGCGGTAGTGGTCTTTTGAAAGTCCCGAAGACCTATTTTTAATAATATAGGTAGAGGTCGTCAGATTGTGAGGGCGCATAATGCAATAGAAAATACTTTTAATAAAAAATAAATTGAGCAAAGTTCAGAAATTATTAGTACTGCATGCCATGAGTACCACCTTTTCACAGCCCCTTCCCCACTTCATCCAGTTATTGCTAACCGTATCCTTATCGGATAAACTGAACTGTATATGAAAATCGGTTTGTGTGCGTAGCTATTCCACTGGTCATCCAAACCTCAGTATAGTATCTCTTATAAGTGAGGGAAACTCGTCCATTTAGCACATAAATCTGTTACTCGATGTTAGAGTAAGAGGCGCGGCACATGATTGATTTTCTTGAGAGCTTGGTAAGAGGGGCGATTCTGGGAGGAGGGACTCAACGACTCTTGGCTCCCTGTTACTTCTTTCCAGGAACATGTACTTGAGCATTCTGTGGGAATCGATTCACTGTGTATGAGAGTGTGTCGCTAGGCTTGTCCTCGCTCCGGGAGACGGGTATGTATGTCTTTGGCTAACGTAATGCCCCTTTCATCTACATCTGTTGGGATCGAATTACGACACCTCCCGTTCCCATCCGTTGCCTCTACCAGTCATCTATTGTGTGCTGAAAACAACACCAACGATCAGCTGACTGTCGTTGACCCCACTTATCATTCATTTATCGCTATCGCAAACTTGCTCTTATTGCTTATAAAGGTTTTCCTATCACGGTTCTTATCAGACTCCTCCTGTACGTACCGTTTACCATTTCGCTTTCTCCGAAAAAATTGAGTGAGTTTTATTCTGTAAACAAGAAGAAATATATCTACGCTCTGCAAATGTGAAGATAATAATTGTTTCATTAGTGTCTGGCTGCATAAGGCAGTCATAAATAGCAATGTTGACGATTTTGATTACTATTCTCTATTGTTTACCATCAGAAGCTCAACGATTCTCCCTCTTGTGCCGTTTCAAAAGCCGAAACGGGGGAAAGGTCTTATTCGAGAAGCGGGCCTAAAATTTTTGCTTCGGAATTTACAAAGATAGATATGGCCTTCCATCACTCCGGAGCCCCTTAATTGGTACCGTAGTCGTTTAGCAGTGTAAAAGGACTGACTTGTACATCAGCGCCCCAATTATGTAACTGTATAGGCCATATGCCCATTCAAACTCCCCATGATTCCGAAGGAAGGCGAATGCGGTGCGCTGCTCAAAATGTGAATGGCTCTCAACTCTGGCTATGGCTAACACTAGAGAATATCGTCGTCCTAAGGTCGATTCACTATCGAAAAACCCGTGAGATATCGTATATACGATTGGTATACTGTCGCTTGGCGACCACATCCTTTTTTGAGGGCTGGAAACGAAGCCAGTGTTTTTCGTCAAAAAAGTTTGGTTTTTGGGTTGGGCTCCTGTCTGAAAGCGTTGAAGAAACGGGAAACCTGTTTTCTATTTTCCACGTTCTTCTGAATTATAATTAAAAAACTCTTTTGCCTTCGAAAAATCATTTCACTATTAACCGAACCAGCTGTCAAGCAAAAACTGCCATTGTTCCGGAATATACTGAAATATGAGCGTTGCTCTATCGGATTGAAGCTTCCTGTTTGTGCTGGTTCAGTGAAGCGTTACATTTATGGATTGAGGTCGACCGAGGCCCTATTGAGGTGCTCGACAGCGGCGCCATTCATTGACAGCCCCATTGCTCGTTCCGTGTGACGATCGTCTCTCCTAATCAAACTCGTCTGACCTTCTCTCGAAACATTGCCGGACATTGACGTGTTGTTCCTCTTGACACCTCCCCTTCTTCGAAGTCATTTCCAGGATTCGTTCATTTGAAAATTCTGTCTCAATTCATGCTGCAGGTCAAACGTCCACGTTTTTGATTTCCAATTTCTATCTTTCGAGAATGCTGATCCATATCCATTAGTTCCATATTTGGGGGAAAGTCGGAGCTCGGATTTTGGCGTTTTTTTTTTTCGAGAGCTGCATGGTTCTTTTTGTGCTTCAACTCTTTGTCCTTCAACTTCCCTTGAATACGTCTAGTCAATATGAAAATTCTCCTACTCGCAACAACCTACTTGTGTCAGTCTTAGGTTAAAAAGTATTTAATTTTCGGATAAAGCGGACAGTTGATATTATATGCTTTGCTTGCGAGTAGTATCTGGCTTCAGTGCTACCCCGGCTTGCCAATCCCACGTGGGTGGCCGGGACACCCGTGTCTCGAAGTTTTGGCGGGTCCCTATGACCCCGATTGTGGCGAAGGGCATCATAGCCTGCTGATGTGGGGTCCCACTCCGAGCAAGTGCTTCTTTCTTCAAAGCTAACTGCGCCAGCTGCTTATGGTTTGCTATACTTGGTTTACACACTTAGAGATCACTAGATTATTATTATACAATTTGTGAAATTAAATGGTTACCCCTGTGTCAATTCTCCAGCTCTCGTCTTGCGCTACACTCAAGCTTTCTAAACCATTGTTGCTAGTTCGCAATGCTCAGTTCTAGGTATACCAGAATGACTAGATGGTGGTTAGGTATCCTTTATAGATATCCTCATTTTTGACTTGTTATGGTAATTAGTTTTCAGTTTGAGTTTTTGTCTCTACGCATCATGTTTATGTTTTTGACGGCATGTCGAATGACGTACTAAACAGTAAACAATAAACAATAAAGGATAAGGAAATGAAACGGTATGGGTATCATCACAGAGCACGCCTGTCTATGTTCCCAATTTCTACGGCGTCTTCTGTGCAACTCCCCTCCTTGATGTTACTGCATCTATCGCCAGGGGAAGAGCACTGCTCGGATTTTCTCGACTTACACAGATGCAGATAGGAATTCGAATGTTTGAACTTTATGAACGAACAGTGATCAAGGGCACTGTCCTGTATGCCGAAAAATCGAAGATCAGCTCTCGATTCCATTTACGATTTTGTCACGCGACTTTTTGATGACTGTAGAACCACGGCACTTAAACAATGAGTTAATCAAGACTTCGAATGGAGACCAAACAGCCAACAACTTGAATGTTGGGTCTAAAGAACGCAGGGAAGCACCGAACGAAAGGATTCGTGGAATCGTGTAGTGGGCTAGCATCATTAGGTATTCAACGTAGCCCAGAACGGAATAAATTAGCGTCAAAAACTTTGCCCTCCATAGAGTGCTAGGACATCGAGTGGAAAATGTGACCAAACGAACATGGAGTTACCTTTCAGAAAAGCTGAGCAAGTACCTGATTGTTCTAGAATAATTCAAGTTGGTACACTTTTTTTTATAAAATCAAAACCAGTGAACCACAGCATTCTATGGCCGCCTTCATCAGATGAGTTTTTCTTGAATCGTTTGCATTGCTGTTGATTAGGCCGAATTCATGCGCAGTGTGACAGAGTAATTCTTACTTTGGTAAGCACAGCTGACTGGCTTCATTTGAGGTTAAATATAGAATACCTCGGCTATGGCTTGCCTCAACAACTTTGTTGAATGTTTATGGCATGTGTTATGCCGTAGTGGTGTGTTTATTATCCGTTGGTTGTTTATCGCATACCCGTCGATAAACTTCGACGTCTTATTTACAGTTGCTACCTCACCCTGCCACCATTTCCTTTCGTTATTCATTAAAGTCCTCACATGCTTATATGGCAGTTGCTTTTGCGTGTAAGCGGAAGTTTTGGAATCAACTGGAAATGGTCCGAAGCAATTTAAAAAAACATAAAATACTTATAAGTGTTTAGTTCTCAAACCCAACAGGATTTCGAATTCATGACGCGATCCCACTGCATTTTAGTATAGTAAACTTTAGGTGCTTACTGGATCATAGTTCATGTGTCGTAAGGAACTAATGGGAGGCTGTGGCTTAATTGGGGATATGGGATTATCTATTACGCATATCAGTGATTTGGAGTCCAGATGGAGAGCAACTTTTTGTGGAGATTATTCGAACTGGTTGCTGTGCAACGCTCTCTTCATGGAGCAATCGTGCTCCAGACGCACTTTTTGCCCCCGAGCGATTGCGCTCTCGGAGTTTTTCGTCATACTGAATATCCCATTTTTTCTTTTATGGCCTTTACTCCAACGAACCGTAGTAAAGTTGTTGATGCATCCATTGGGCCCTCTTCCCTGTGAAGTTCTAGCTCACCTAAATTACTGTCTGAGCTCTTGAAGGAATTGCGACTTCGATTCCCCTTTTTAATACTTTTGGATTGATATAACTTCGAAGATTGCACAGAATCTTATAACCTTTTATGTTTGAATTGCTTTTCATTCCAGTAATGAAAGCTGCTCGAAGCAAGCGAGGTTGTTCAGAGGATACCCACTCAAAGAGTAACTCTAAATCGTTATAAATTTTTCGTAGTGGAAGGACTTCTGTAATGTAGAGTTCGGCTCTCGATACTTCTATTGAACTTACAAACATAGTACTATGAAAGTATCAGCGAAGATTTTTTCTACAATTTGTACTTTGTGAACCGAATGGTTCTTTCGAGTTCCTAGTACATAATTCAGTTGAGGTTGAAGTCGGAGCTGTTCGGAAACCTGACTCACTTATTCTCTAGTAATTTAAGCTCGAGTAGTGCTCGACCGAATTCATGAGTTACAATTGCTGAGGTTTTGATCTTTTATATTTTAGTGATTGTCTGCACAATTACATGACTGATATGATATCGTTCCCCCATATTCCGATTCCCATATGTATGTGAGGGGAACGATATCATATCACGCTGTTATGTTCAACATCTGTAGTTGCCATAGTTTCGGGGCCTGCCATTAGCTCTGCTGCTGTCCAACTAGTAGCTGCGCTTGTGCATTTTCCCAAACGGGCACTTAAGCATGAAGTCGTGAACGAGCATTATTCATACGGCCACATCTAACTTTTGTCATTATCCGGCTGCGATTTTTTTTTTGCGATCCCTTGGACAGCGAAAGGTTCTGTGAATATTAACCTAATTTTTGAGCAAGAGAATTTCGTTTTGTATTGGCTTACATTCGAAGAGGTCTCTTTTGCACTTCGATAATTTCACTTTGTTCACCTCTCGATATGAAGGCGCTTGACTTCAGAACTTAGTCCTCATTCAACTTGAAGCCGATTAGGGATACGTTCTGTTGCATCCGCTACAATACTACATTTCAGTCCTGTTCATATTAACCTGTTTTCTGGATTGCTTTTTTTTCATGTTTTCTTGTAGATTTACACTATTTGTAATAGTTAACCCTTGTGTAGATTTCACTTGTGCCCAGTGATTTTCCTTGGTGGTGTTAGCTTGCTAAATCATGGAATGACCAGAAATCTGTACGTGTTTCCAATAACCTCAGGTATCTGGACGACTAAATACAAATATTTTAGTATTAACAATATATAATATAGTATTTATTGATATTTCTTTGGAACTCGTAGGTGTACAGAGCAAGGTGAGAATAAGCACCAATATACTAGTGATATGATATGTATTTCAGACTGATCTTTTGTATTACTATACTATTCATAGTTCTGCCAATGGAGATTACCTATCGGAGAAAAGGCGTTTGCAAATTGCTCTGGATTATCAGATGTATATCGATTTTAGGGGATATTTCGATGGCCGGCGCTTATTCAACACCTACCGTGGCATACGTGAACGTGTGATTTGTAATTGGGATTCTGTAGGGAAGTAGCTGCGGAGTTTGCATTTCAAAGTGTGGGCTTTTTGGCGATTACTTGCTCTTTCGATGAAAGGTCGAATTGTCCACCAGGAAGTGGCACTCGTTTCGGTCTGCTCGAAATCGAAAAGGCCTTCCCCGTTTATGTAGTCGAGCAGCTTTTTCCTTTAGTTCAGTTTAAATGGGCAAGTTATGATTGCACTTGTCATCAGCTGCGGTCAGTCTTACCTTTCTTCAACCTTCGTCTTCTATAGTGTTGATTCTGAAAACGCTGTTATAATTCAATCCCTCGAAATTGTAATGATTGACCAAAGATATGGGCTCGTTCGAAAAGCACGAGTTTCCCAACTTTTAATGAAAACTGGCTTGTCCATTGCAATGTCACTGAACATAGATTAATAAGTGAAATGTCATGTGGTCAGATGATTGCCCTCGTGATCGTTCCCAACACTGTGACGTTAGTCATTTCCTGCGGGGGGTCGTATGTAGGGTGTTTCGAAAAGCGAATTGGTGAACGATAGCACAGACGAAATAGTCTGCATAACAATTCCCTGAAGTGGCAGCAGTTCTCATGAATAGTGAGTGGATCTTTATATTGCTGTTTCCGATTGCTTTTTCTTCGTCGTCTAAACCCCAAAGGGCCACCATCCCTCACTACACTTTCATCCTAGACTTATGCATAATTTTGGCATAGTTAGGCTATGCAGACTATTCATTTCATCCTCCCAAAACTTGTATGATATATTCCTCGCTTTAGACAAACAGGACAGAGTCACTTCGATCATCTGAATTGAATTTTAGTGAGTGTTCAACTTCCATAAGAATTTCATGTGTTTCTCCAGATAGCAAGCCAAAGTAGGCCTGTGCTTTGTGGCCTTCATATGGAACTTTTCGAGCTGATCATGAAAGTTCAAAGAAGTTGAAACACCTGCAGTTGTTCGTCTAGCGGCACCCTACAAAATAGACGATCATCCATGACCATGTTGCTCATTACTCCCTTCAGGATTTGTGATTGGGACCAGCATGGAGATAGACAAGAATGTCGCTGACATTCCGGTGGTCCACCATCGACCGGCCGGGCGATAAGAGAGATTGCAGTCTACGCTATTCTTGACCGTCCGCTTGTAGATACTGTAGTAGTTCTAATTGTGATTTTCTTTCCTCCTCAGGGTGTCCACTGCCCTTGATGCAAACATTTATAACTTTGAATGTTCTCAGAAGAGGTTTTTGTGTTTTCAACAGTCGAGAATTAAGATCTTGGATTTCTCAGGAATTCATTGAGGATCTCTGCACCTATACATGGTTTATTGAAATTCTCGAGCTTCTAAAGAAATTACTTCGGCAAAACGTTTTCCTCGTCTATTTTCATTGATTCCCAACCTTTTACTTGATCCCAAATTCCTTCTCACCATCTTGTAGTGACGGATGAGACCCTATCTTATGTACAAAGAATGGGATGTGGTTAGTTGTTCGAATTGGATTACATTGCGTAATGCAAACAATCTTATCAATGGCCTAAGCGATGGCCCTCAGACGTTATATCAACATTGCTTTCGACTGCCCTGATCTTCGCCTAGTCCTTGTGATAATCATCTTCTTGAACTTGGTTTCAGGGTTCTCAGCGGCTTCTGGCTGTGGCTGTTTGGCGCACGGTGATTCTATGGAGGATGGCGACTCGTCAACGAATACTCTACTCGTATCGTTGCGAGAACGCGAAAGTGTCTTCTATGCCGTTGGCCGACTCCCTGCCAGATTGCCTCAGGTTTGTTCAATACACTCTCTTTTCTGTTCGTCGTGGTCGTATAGAGCTTTTATGTCCGATCAAGGCTGGCCATTAAATTTGCGGCACTATTTGAGGATAGAGCTTGATTTATAGCTATCTCGATTAGGTGTAGTAATAAGATTACACATTCGTTAGAGTCATGATTTTCTAGCAGAATTAAGGTTTATCGAGGATATCAAAACTGAAGATCGTGAGTGATGGAGGGGTGCCAATTGATTGCCTTATTTTATTTAAATCCTATTCGTAGATGCTCCAGAAAAGTACGAGTATCTTGCTTCCGTTTTATAGAGCGTTGAAAATTCAAAAGCAATGGGAAGCTGTTTTTTTTCTGGTAATGAGTAGTTTGAGGCTGGGGTGGTTTTATTTTGTGCTTCTTTGATTTTCCTGCTATTGATTCATTTTATATTGTAGGGTGATGGTGTGATTGGTTGGCCATGTCGTGACCGAGAAGCTGCTTGGATCTGCTCCGCGGCCCGACGACTTGGCCTCGACGTCGACTCGTTCACGTTGGCAGTAGCGCTTCTCGACCGGGTCATCTGTGGTACGAGAGTCCCAACGAAGTGAGTATCGATATGTCTGTTAGGATGATCAAGTGTAGTTACTTGTCAGAAATTCTGATCCGTTTTTCGACTTTTCCTATCCCTTTCATTTCAACCATAGAGTTCCTCCTAAACCAATGTTGCCAGCTGACAGAATAATGATGAAAAAGTCTATTGATTGGCCCTTCTCCTCAGTTGATACCCTCTCCGCAGAGCGTTCGATTCCTTCTGAGACCGTCAGAATGTGATCCTTCAGTTCTCCTGGGCTGCAAGGCATCTGCTGAGTTGCTTAATTTCATGAAAAACTGTTGAATTCATCCGCATCTCAAATATGTTATTTAAATATCTCTTTATTTTATAGAATATATCTCTTTACGTTTTTTCCCTACATTCCCGGATACAACTACAGCCAATGAAAAGTGAAGTCGAACACAAGCGATGTTCTTGTTTCTTTTTGTTTGTCTTTCGACGAGAGTCGGTTCCTTGTTCGCAAATCTGACTGATAAGAAGGTGTTGACCACTCTCTCGTGATGTTTTACGATGTGATCATATGCTGTGATAATTTTGAAAGCAGTAGGTAGCTCCTGGAGTGACTACTAGATTAAAACGTTGAGTTCAAACCAGGTTCTGAAGCCGTTTTCTCAGGACGATTTGCGCGCTTTTCTAGTATTTCTTTCTCTCTTTCATGAGCATTTTTGATGGAAATGGTAGGCAAGTTCATGACTCCATAATAACCAATTGTTGGGCTCAGTGAGGCGATATGGAATGTTTCACATGAATGTCAACTCGAATGAAGCGTGTTGGGATTAACTTAATGGAAAAGGGCGTAGTTATGCTTTTTATTGATGTAATGTTCTAAGAATCACAGCAAACCAACCGTTAGTTCATTGTGTTTCATTTGCCCGAGTGGGATTTTCAAGTACATTCAATTTTCGCTAGCTTCACTTCGAAAGAATTGGAAATACTGAAAATAATATTTCAACTGAATATTGAGAAATTATTTGACTTTGAGCAATGAAAATCTTGGAAAGCTTGAATTTTTTCGGGGTAACTCTAGATTTAAGGCGTAGGAGCGAGTGGAAAATGGCTCCATAATATGTTTCAAGCTGGTGTTAATTGCGATAATTGAATAATTCTTAAGTATTCAAGTCCTTTCTCCTCAGGAAACAGTACTTGCATTTTGATCAGAAATGGAGAGGATAAGACCGACTAGTTTTTGATCAGGTCAGTAATGTATTGCTTCAATTTATGATTTCAGATATGTGAACTGCGTGGCAGCTGCATGTCTTTCGTTAGCAAAGAAGTTATGTGAAGATCATGAAGAAGACGCATCTCTGTTCCTACAGAGGCTTCGCCTATCTTACAGTGCTAGAGAATTGAAGCGCATGGAATTGCGTATACTAGGTAAGGCTTTAGTGTAGAGGTTTCACCCTCTGAAAATTTTATTCGCATGGCTTTATAGTGCGTTACTTCTTGTTTATATGTAGATCTCCTTGGCTGGGATGCGCATCTGCCATCGTTTGATCGGTTTCTGGTGGCTTTGCTGAAGTCCATGGGTGGCGAGTGGTTGGTATCGCCGTTGAGGTCAGCTCAAATCCAAAATTAGCTTTGTCATCTCGCCAAAATATATTTAATTGTTAATTCATTGGGAATTGTTTAAGATAGCCTTTATAGAATTTCGCGTGCATATGGCAAGAAGATCCTTTTTGGTTCATTGAGTACCACACTGTACAAAACTATTTTGTTTTTTCGACTTTTCCCATAAATGCAAGCTACAAGTGTCTCTACTTGCTGTTCTGTTCAATATTTATGATGGTTGTTTCATGATGATTCAATTGATGACTTGACAATTTATTTGTAGAGTGCATGTTGAAGCGATTGTGTGCGATTCATCGGTGATGTCACAGTTTGCTCCTTCAACACTCGCTTTAGCCGTGGTAAGTCTTCTCGTAGAAGCGACAAGCAAGCAATGGATGCCGGCCATTCAGACGCAGATCAAGCTGTGTAAGGTGAATGAAGAGTCGAACATTTATGTCATAAATAAGGCTCTTCTGTGGCTGAACTTATCTTTCTATTTATTCCAGACCGATCCTTGTGAACTTCTTCGCTGTCGTGAGCGTTTATCTAGTATTTGGTCACGCACACTGGTTCCATCTTTGTCCCCTTTTGAACTGCTTTCGCCTCCACTCGAACCTCCGTCAACTGTAACGACGACGTCGTGTCGTGGACCATCGTTGGTCGTCACCGCGAGTCCTGGCGGCAACACGACTACCACCAGTTCTGCGACCGAAGTGATCACCTCACCTTGTGCACCGCAACCCACACCATGCTGATGTGTGAGTTTTTTTTCTGTTTGTTTTAATGTTCGAATACTGTTCGGTTTTGAATAGCGCAGCCTTATTTCTTGCCTCTAATCCGTAGAATTGTGAATAGAGAAAGTGATCGATTTCCTGATTGCCCTTCTGTTAATCTAATTGTGGCGGATTCTGGGTACTCCGAATACGATTATGTTTCACACTTTGCAGCTCATTCAGATTTTAATTAGTTACTATTGTAGTATTTTCAAGTTTTATTTCCTCTTGTTTTCTTATTCCGACTTCCTATTTCATTTCAGTCATATTTTTCAGGTTTCATTCATCGGTTCGGTTCTGATGGTGTGAATAGGTTCCATGCTGTTATGCCGTCCGTGAAATGCCGTGAAATCATGATATTCTGCCAGATGTGCTAAGTGGTGCTCTAGAAACTAACACAATGCCAGTTTCCATCGCCCCTGTCCCTGTTCTTTAAGAACTCTGTGAATATGGCAACGGCAGGTCCGTTCTTAGTGGAAGCAGATTGAGGTCTTCCGTATCTCTCTCTGGTTTTGTCTTTCTCTTCTTGAATATCTTCTCCTGCGTAGTTGTCTATTACTGTTTAGTATTTTTTATAGTTGTGTGGCCCTTGACGCCCTTGAAGGTGTGAATTCAAGACTTCTTGTCTGAAAATTGTAATAGATGATGTCGTGGTAATTGTTATTCCTTTTTTCATGTTAAACATGGGGACATCGTATTCTGTATATATGAAGGTTCTGTGAAGGATTCACAATCTTTAAGGCGTTTCTTGAGGCATTAAGTGGATTAACTCGTGTTGACTAGAGTTTATTATTTCTTGTTTCTGTAAATTACTTTTGCGTTCTTGTAGATTTTCTATCAATTCGGCCTGTTTGATTAACCTGAAGGAGTTGCGTTTGTGTGAATGATTAGTATTACTATCGTCTAGTTACTAGCGAAGTTATACTGGGCACTGCCCTTTTCTTTCTTTTTCCATTCCCCTCCCCTTGTAAATCTTAACCTCTTTCTCACACCCACCACGATGTACTCTGGCAAGAATTTTCAGGCGGACGTGCTTTTGTGAATAAATTGTTGATTTGTTCTTGTGTTTTTTTAGTGAGTATTCACAAAATAGGTTTGCATTACTGGAGCTTGTTAGTATTGCAATGTTCTCGCTTCAGAGTAATTATTTAGATTGGGATGCCTTTTATGACCGAAAAAAGGTGCCTATTCGCTTTCCAGATGAAGGTGGCTAACCGATGAGTGCCTCTTTGGCGGCTTAGTTTATCCAGTGGAATCCGCAGCAAAATTGGAAATCGTATGTGCCACGTTCCCAGATGAAGTTAAAGTTTGCGCATGTTTTTAGATTGTTTTTTTTTCGAGTCCAGTTGAGGTAGAGCAACTATCCGGTCTGTTCGAAGATGTTGAGATTATCAACTGAAATTATCATCAAAATTTCTCGAATTAATGAAGGGTTCCATCAATCCGAGAAGATCTAATCTCCTCTTCTGAAAACTCGGTGGTGTTTTTCAGCTTCATTTGAGAAATCTTGTGCAACACATGGTCAATAGTGTCGGATCGATTTGCCATCTTCGATCGGCGATTGGAGAGAAAACCAGTCTTCGAAGGGGACACCATGCAGTCGTTGCATCAGTGGTTCGCTATTTGGCGAATTTTGTACGTATTGCCATTAAAATTGCTTTCATTGATGTGCCTTTCCATACTTTCTCCTCCATATGCCGTATTTAATTGGCAAAACCAATGACATTCTGTATTAATACCCAGTGAGAGTGCTAGTTCTGAAAACCCCTCGATACATATCGGAACCTTTTCATTCACGGCAGAATGGCCGAGGAAAACGGCTTTGATTCCAATCAGTAAGCAGAATTACGGTTACCTTCATTCATTACCTCTTAAATTAACCTGTTTCAATTAACTGTAGTTGAGAGTTTTGTAACTTTTGTAACTAACTCAATATTGTATGCTTACAGTACTTGCAAATGTTGTGACTGTTATGATGGGCTCAAATCAGCTTTTTTCTATGTTATGATGAATTTTCCAGCAATTCTTGGATTTCCCCATTCCGGACCTGCTCATTAGTTTTTGCCCTTCTGATGAATCGCTATCGAGTTATTTCTGTCCCTACTTTATGATGGAGCAGAAGATTAGTAGGAAACCTCTCTTCCACCCATTTTCCACCCCCCCCCCCCACTTCACTTTCATTCTATGTATAATGAGTTCTTGTGAGTTTCAACGTTTAAAAGGTGTCGAGTGAGTGCTTCTACCCCGGGACCTCTTCCAATGACGCTCAACCCTTTGGGCTGACAAATCCCGTATTTCGTGCAGTATGAAATCGAGTGAATAACATCGTGGTTTACCGCTAATCCTCCCATTTGGGGTATGTCGGTAGAGTGGGCGCCCCCTCCCCCTCCCCCTATTGAGCGTGGAGTAGAGCGAACCTGAAGGGCTTCACTGATGACAGAAGGTCTTGCTATAGGTATACAACAATGATGTAGTTGAATTGGGAATGTTGCCTGAACCCATCCAATGATGATATGAAAGTTCAAAGCCAAAGTGAAGGAAACTTATTCCACTTGACATTTCAGTGATCATATGCCAAGTTCCGATGACACACTTGTAACTGATCAATGCTCCGTTTCTTACATGACACCATGGGCAACCGTGGTTGCTCTCACCACCTGTTATCTTCTTGTGATTCTGTGGATTTGTAAAAGTAAGTTATCGATTGCATTCAAAAGACTTCCATAGCGAAACACGGAGCTCGGTAATGAGTTGCATTCATATAAAGTAAGGCACTCCTTGGCAGAAATGAAGTAACACCTTGTGGCCAGGTTTTTCATTCCTCTGGTTCAGATACAGTTCTAGATTAAGGGATGAGGTGATTACTGTTCACTAATGAGCTTCTGAGTTCATTCAAACTCGTTCTTACAGATGGAAAGAAGATGTGCCTACCAGTACCAGATAGTCTTTTTCCTTATCAGAAACAACTAAAACAGTTAAAAAGAGGTGAGGAATTTAATTTAAAGTTGGTGCGTTATTAAGAAGTTACTTAGATGCAGATCTCTCGCGCTACCTCGTCGAAGACAACTGCATCGAAATTTTTGGTAGCCCCTTGGCTCAAACCCCACAAGGAACACTTTTCCGGGGAACAATTATTCCGCGAGTGAAGCATCGGACAACGGAACGAGTCCCGGTGGCTGTGAAGGTGAGTGGCTCTTGGAAACACTTGAACTTTACTTTGACGTTGGATCTGTTCTAGGTGAGCCATCCGAACCCAAAGTACAGTGTCGCGCTCTTAGAAGAATCAGCGCGGATCTGTCGTCTTGCTCATCCAAATATCTCTCGAATTTTGGCTGTCTCTCAGCTGTCATTTACTGTTCTTCGTCCAGCAGTAGCAGTGGAATGGCTTGCCGGTGGCAATCTCGCCGACTATTTCCAGCATCAAATCCGAGTTCGTGAGTGATGGCTGAGGACTGACTACGCTCTGAGAGCTATTTGTTATTTTTCAGGATCGTGAAGAACGTCAACGCCCACAGATATTGCTCAGGGATGTCCTAGAAGTTTTGCTGCAGGTGAGCGCTGCTCTGAGGCACTTCCATGAAACTCTTGGCGATGTCGCACATGGAGCAGTGACAACGGAGAACGTCCAGTTGACTTCTCGAGATCTGCGACGGTGAGTCGAGCTTTTCACCTGATTTGATAGGTCCGAAATTATAAAATTCTCAGACAAATAAGTTGGAGGCGCACCTACACCTTTACCCGACCCTGTGCCTGTGACGGTTTTGATTGCCAGAACATATCTATAGGCTTTTAGGGACTGGGGACCTGAACGCAACCCTGCGTGGTTCGTGGCTGCGATGTAGTCGCAGCAGCGGTGGTACGTATCAACCATCTAGTCCCTGCAGTGTCATGTCTGAAAACCCAGTCTTCCTTTAAAATGAGCCCGAAATCAGCGCTGCATTCGCCGAGGTGCTTCGGCCATTAAGTAGGACCGCGTCTTCATAAAAATTGTCATTCCTTAGTTTTATGGATCCCTCAATTGAGATGTACAATCAAACTGAGCTGCCTCTATCCGCCTACAACGTCGCGCTTGCCACCAGAAATCGTCTGCTCCACGGAGCGAAATCCCAAACGCAGACAAGAAAGTGATATTTGGTGAGTTATAATTTCGTTGTATTGGGAATACTCTGCGGTACTGCTCATTGTACAGGATGTTTGGTGTACTTTGCTGGGAAAGCATGACGTTGGGGGCCGAGCCTCACTACCAAAGAACACCTGAAGAAATTCAACGGTGAGTTAATCCAAATATAAAGACCCCAATGATCTTAACTTGATAATTTTGTTGATCCCGATAGGGATTCAGAATATTTGACAATTCAGATGTTATCGGCTACCAGATCGTGGTTTGACTTGCCCACAAGGGTGTCCATTGGATGTGTAAGTGAAATTTACTTTTTTTTNTTTTTTTTGTCTCGAAAGCGCATTTACAAACTTTCGAGTACCAAAGTTATGATTCTAGTTGGTCGCTAGCCATGGAATGTCTATCGGAAGCACATCGTCGGCCACGTTTTGCTGGCGCTTCGCCCACATTGGTCGACAGAGTGCAACAGCTACGCAATTACTACATACAATCTATGGACTGTCTCTATCCCGTGCCAAATATTGGTAATTGTACATGTGCTGAGCACAAATGTAAGAAAGTAGAGAGTTTTGACAGGGAATGAATATTCACGGACCTCAACTGGCTTGGATTTTGTTTAAATTTTCAGAGAAGGGCTTTACGTCCAATGGCCATACGACTCATCGAGTCAACTATCTAACACAACCAATAAGACATGCCGCGCAACAAGGCAACTATTCTGTAATGGCCGCTTGCATGAGCACCACCCACTTCTATCCTGGGAGTCATTCCACTCGCATGTAGCCATAATAGAATTTCATGTTGCAATGGTGAAATAACTTTATCGCTTTCAAATTCAAAAATCTTACTGTATATGGAACCATCTACCGTTTTACAAAGCAGCAACATAACAGTTCATAGTTGATAATTGGTTGTGAGTTGAGTTCATAGCTCTCCGCAATTGGAGATGACCACCAGCTTGGAGGTGCGACCTTTTTGAGCTCCTGCTCCTGAAAAAAATGATTAGGAAAAAAANTTTGAAAGTTTTAGCATTTCAAGGACGACCGTCTCACCTTCTAGTATACCATAGCTTTCCATTTTATCTAGAACGTCGAAACCTTCAACGAGTTCACCAAAGGCGACATGGAAGTTATCCATCCTGAATGAATCCCATAGTAATAAATGGCCATTTACGTTGATATCCAACGATATTAAATGATATCCAGTAATAGAAATCGCTCTATCCGACGAACAATTACTGTCGCCGATGACAACGTGCTAAGGGTAACTTACCACGGGGTATCGGTGAAAGTAACGAAAAACCGGCTAGAATTGGTGTTAGCCCAACCAAAGTTGTCCATTGAAAGTATACCTCTGAACCAGTTTTGGTGTAAATCGCAATTTGATTCGGACTTCCTTTCAAACTAACTTTTTATCATGACTGATATCATAGTTTTCATCATCAAAGTATTTCGTATCGAAGGTGCTGTGACCGCCTTTACGATCCTGATTTTGGGTCTCGAAATCGCCTGACTGAACAAAAACTGCCACCGAAGTCAACATCTTACAAAACTCTTTCGAGCTTATGGAAAGCTTAAAACTAGGTACGGAAGTTGTTTACTACTTACGCAAGCACAAAATCCCGGTACGATCCGATACCAGTGACATCCCTTATAGCCGTATCCCTTCTCGCCAGTGCACAGCCGACGGAAGTTTTCACTTGTCTTTGGGCAGACTTTCGTGTTCAGCTGAAACATGATGGGAAGAGCCTTCAGAGAACTCTCAACTCTTAGACTAACCTAAAAAATTTGAAAGGTTGGAAAACAATGTAGTTAACTGTTTAACTGCTCATTTAGTTGGCTGCAGGAGTAAGCCACGCATCAGATTTCTATTCGGAAACGGAGGCTTTTTTCGAAGGCATAATTTCCGCCAGACTATTTCACTCAGGGATTGTCTGGAGAAATTTATCGAAAATGAAACTCTCAATGAAGCTGTCAGTGTAGCAGTGGGAGTTGTTTAATCATTTCTGGGCAGGCCTGAAGATACGAACATGTCAACAAACTCCTATACAGCTGTGCAAATATCATATCGAGTAGTAATACGTCATGTGTTGCCTTCTGGTAAATCTCGATCTGACTTTTAGGGATCGGCTACAGATCACCTGTAGTGCTATAAAGGGTTTCTGAAAATAAAAACACAATCAGCTTAGTAGGTTAACCAGATTGCAGCTTACCTCGAATACAAGTCGTCCGATAGGTTCGCCATCTGCTGTGATATCCATGAACACCCGTGTCGGTTTCGCAGCCATCTGAGCTTTCTATAATAATTATTCGAGTTTTGGTGAGAAAGCATTCGAATAGTCCGCCTAGAATCCGTATGATGAACGCCTAATGCCAAAGAAAAGAATTGATTATGAACCATGAAGGGGGACCTTGCCTGTTCAGAGACGGACTTTATTGGCTGCGATTCATGAGGTCTATTATAAAAGAAGGGAATGATGAAGCCAATAAAGATCGGAATACCAAGGAGCATGCAAATGCAGAGAAGGGTCAAGATTGGCAAGAAAAAAACTCAGAATATGACAGAACGACTTCTGAAAATTCTCGTCATCTTTTCCCAAATAACTTATTGCTAAGTGTACAGATCACGTTTACGATGCACTACATTGCATATTCAGGTGGACCAATGTGGAACAGCTTCATTCAGTACTATAGATCGAGGTGGATACTCTCATTACACAGATCGGACCATTGTGTTCCTTTTGACGAGGTTTCTCAGCTACCGGTATACTGTGGTAGTGTAGGAGTCGCGAGTAGGGAGCCGTTTAGATGCCTGGCTGCCAAGTAGAAAGAGCATAGCGCACTGTAAAAGTATGGACCACATTCAAAACGATCCTACTCATAGTGACAGACATATGTATATACCTTGTAGCGCTCTGATTCCGCTTTATGGATCTCAATACTATAGTAAATGTTGAGTAACCAATCAAACAAAGAAATTTTATTTGCCCTTAAGTGGACCGGCTGATTCATTCCAAATGGAATAGTAATGTTTTCATTTCAAATGACGTACGTTGTTGTTTCGTTTGTTTCGTTTTTTCTACCCCCACAAGAACAAAGGGGGACCATATGGAAAAACATTATGTCATACCGTGTACAGGTGAGCTGTTCCTGTTTGAGCAGCTTTGGGAGCAGACCAAATAAAAGCACTACCTGGAGGATGGTGCCAAACAGCACCCTGTACGATGACGTGCCTCATTTCTTCACTGATTCTCGTATTAGCTCTGACTACAATACATGGTGAACCGGTTGGTACAAAGTTTCTTTTACCTTCCCCTAGATTTACTTGAAGAAGACCATTTGACCTCTGTAGATAAAAAAATCAATCTCAGTAGGCCAGGACGGGCAGTGTACTCCAAAGAGACGAGCTCTTTTCGTCTGGCGACGTTTGCTCTTTTTATTTTTCACCTTTGACTTGAAGATTAACTCAATTTCCGTACTGCAACAATCTAACTTCTTTTTCTTTTTTTGGGCGCTTTTTCTTAATTTTTTTTCAAATACTTTAGGAGGTGTACCTCCCTTTAGCTTCATTTTGATGAATTCTGGGCAGAAGAAAGTTCTCTGCTAATATTTTTGTGCCAATCCAGAGACAAAGCGCTGATATTGATGCTCCCTCAGCCGATTGCTCCGAATAAACAGCATCAACTGTCACATTTAGAGTCCTCGTTTGGGTGCTGGCCATTTTGAATAATCAACCTCTATTTTCTACCCTTCGTTGTCAAAGTGGAAAGAGTTGTTTTCCAGATAAATGGAAAAGATGCTGAAGTTCTACCACCAATCACTACGAACCCACTTGACCTTCAGAAGCTCATGGTAAGGTTTTCAACTGGTTCAAAACCAAGATCCTCATTGATTCAACAGCTGTCAGGTGATTTTCACTATCGAACAGTGTAGTTGAGACCTGTAATTTCTACTAATTAATCTGTGGCTTGCTCTGACTCGGCCCACGATCACAAGTAATACAGGAAAAAAGCAATAGTCAACATTTTCATTGCGAAGATTAGTCTGGACTATTAAGCTAGCTGAAAACCATTGTTTTCAATCTGATTTCTTGGAGAGAGGATATTCTAACAAAGCTTCTGTAACCAACTGTAGACTTCAGCCCACCCGCTCAATAAATTTCAGGAGATGTTCGACAATTTTGCTAAAAGCTTGTTCGGACAATTTGGCTCCAATGTTGGTTATTATTTTGTGTGTATGATACGATTATAGATTTAGAATTTTATGTAGACAGCTTATTAATAGCGTTGTAGCAGCATCGTAGCAGTGCATCCTGTAGTTCGGCTAGGGAGTACTGAAAATCAGCAACGTGGGTTGTTTACTTTTCAGAATAACGGTACAAACCCCTCCATTGTACCGTTCGCCCCGTTGAATACTCTACTCTCATTACCACTGCAAATTGCAGTAAGTTCACATTTGTAGATCAATCGATATATATCATTTCTGAACTAGTTACATGAATGTTGATGGGTTTTCCCAAAAGATTGCATAGTTAGAGCTCCCAATGGCTGTATCTTCAGAACAGACTGCTACCCAACTTTTACCATCCGAAATCGCTCCAACACGATGTTGTAAGTTTATCGTTTGTGTAGAATAGAATTAGATTCAAACAAACCGTGACAGGAGGTCCAACACCTACTACCTCAAAGGGTTTTTCATTTCTTTGCCAAACATGGAGGTGCTACCTAGGCGTCATTTTAGAAATAAACAGAAATAGGGGGATTTCAGTTCATTAGTTGCTAAACGTTCCTTTGCTTTGTTTCATTTGCTCACCTTCCGAGCTCAACGGCTGCTTTCATAGTCCGCCGGCCGGCCGGCCGGCCGGCGTGCGTGCCGGCGGACTATGAAAGCAGCCAACCGCTACCGGCAGGCTGGTGTATATACCACTAAAAAACGCTTGATTGCCTGGATTTTCTTCGATAACTCTGAATTCCTTTTCAGAGACAAGCACAGGGGATCCAATTTCGGCTCCCGAATTCGGTGAGTGTTGATTTTTCTTTTGTATGATTATACCAACTCATTGCCTCGTGCGGTGATCTCAGCTGACCACACCAGGACCCAGCTTGTTTTCGAAAGGTTGTGATGAATGGTCCTCACACGACTAGTCGAGCTGCCGCGATGGCCCATATTCAACACTGTTTAATAAGGCAAACCATTAAAAAATTTAAGGACCCTGAAGTCGTCACTTCTCCCAAGGGTAAATGCATTGGCAAGCTCGAGCAGGAATTCAAGAATAACGATGCCTACTTCTCAGAAATCCAGGGACAGGTCGATGCTGGGAAAATCGACGAAGCCTACGGAATTTTCGTCAGAAAGGTATGTTCAGTTGACTGGACGCTTTGAAATCCTGTTGAATTCGTTGTGTTTTAAGGCCAAAGAACTGTGCGCTCCAGATCAAGTGGAACGCCTTAGGAAGTTACTAAAAAAGTACGAGAATTTGCAAGCAAACGTGCAAAACGTAAGGTGTTCCCCTCGTTCCCCTTCGAGCAATTATTGAATCGTTGATTTGGCAGCTGGCTAGCGGTTATCCGGTGAATGTGAGGCACGACGTGCTGAACTGGATGAGAGACGGCGATCTGATGGCTCTTATGAACTTCCTTGGACGTGAAGGCATGGTGAGTGCTGAGATCGTTTAGGGGAGAGTCTGGATGCAGGTTCGGATACGGCAAAGTATCGTTCCTCACTCATATCTGTTTATATGTTGGTACTACACGCTAATCGCCACGTTTTTTTTACTGGAAAAGAAAAAGATCGTAGTAGCTCTGAGATTCCCTCATCGCAATAAGGTGTGCGTCTGTCTCTCGGCCGACACTGGATTTCAAGTGGGCGCTAGAACCGATGGAGAATACGAAGTGGTGTTTTAAGTAATTCCTGTGTACGAAGTTGGAATAGTGGCAATAGGGTTGTCATGACGTACTATTAGGGAATTGAGCCCCGAATCGATACCAGCTTTGGTTAACTGCGGATTTCAACCCTCCCAGACTAGTTGTTAATACCAGACCCGTCTAGAAAATAAGAACATGGATTTGTGTATCAGCCGGCCCCGTCATTATATAGAACGATACGCATTCAGAGGCTGCTATAATTCTGTGCAGAAATCGGTTGCATGGCGCATCCCAAAACGAAATTGGTCAGTGCCAAATACTTCATCTCTTGCTTTTCTTTCCTGAACCTACTACATCAGATGTCATGTATTCATACTTTTCCAGGCTTCCATGGTCGATCCACAAAAGAGCAGCAAGCTGATGCAAACGTCATTTGACCTGACTGCGATGCAAATTGAACTTTTCTTCAGTCCTATATAGAGCTTCTATCCGAGATGGTATCGGGCTGAACCTGAATCGTCCTCAGTTTTAAAAATTGCTGCCTCATTGCCGAACTTAAGCACATGCTTTGGTCTGATCACATTCTCAGCTTACCTCACTATCCTGTGTACAGCTAATTTTTACAGTGTGAAGTAACATTTACTGTCTTTCAAAGTCATAATCTCTTGCCTAATCATTCATTTGGTTGTCTATGAATTAATATCTATCACTGCCGAAGTAAAAAAACTTTTATAATTTCCATTAATTGCTTTTGTGTAAGAAGGTCATGAGAAGAAAAATGCATGGGGTTCTACAGGGTACACCATTTCAAGCGTCCTGACGAGAGATACTAGAAAGGACCACGGGCATGACTGATGCACCACAGAATGAGCTCCATAAGAGCAGGTATGGGTCAGGATGCGCCATCGTGGTATCCTCGTCGCGTGCGCATCGCGACTCTGCACTCTCCAACCATGAACGACGCCGAAGTGAGGAAATTCGTGCTTGAGCAGCGCTTGTTTCGAGATCACAGTGACGGATGGCTGGGCGACTAATCACGAGGCTACAACGTTTCATTGGCGACGATCCAACGTGGCTTTGCCACCTTCATATTCGGCTCACTAATTTATTGAGGGAGAGGACGAAATGACCCGATGAACATACTAACCGACTGCACTGCGTTGTCGACTGGCAGGGACGCGGTGGGTACTACAAATTACCTGGCTTGTGGCTCGCCGCGTCGTGCTCCTATTAGTTCCTTTTTAGTTCTCAATGAAGAACTTATTACGGCTCCCATCACGCTTGTTTTCAGGCAATACAATCTTCTACATGTGCGACCACTTAGCCATTTAGAAACCACACATGCGAAAAAAAGAGTGTAGCTATCATACTCACGAAGAGAGTTTCTCGAAGGGTCAAGGTGTAAGATCCTTTTAAGAGCAGAGCTTTTGGGCGTTCCAAGCTGAGGTTTTCCTTGCGATCCAACCTAAGGGCGTCGTGTTGAGCAAATGTGCTCGAATCAATCGCCCGCGGCCGCTCGCCTTCTTTTGATCACTGGCCTCGGCCGGGAACTCTCCCGTATTGGTTTCGCACTACATTTACTTTGATCAATGTTTTTACTAGCATTTTGTCACTTATAATTTGAAGGCTTGTCATTTACCCAGATCTTAAAAGTATCAAATAGGTGTACCTAAGTTTGATGTACCCGATTTCTTATTTTTTCCCAATTGTTCTTTTTGACTCTTTTACTTTCATTGCACTGCGAACTTCTAATCGCAGAGTACATTCTTCAAATTAGGGCGTCATTCTTCATCTTAGTACTTGACAAATTTCGATTTCGGACTTACCATTAATTTCAAGTTAGGAGTAATATCCTTGAATTAAGAAATTTTCATACCTACTCAAGTTAGAAAGAAAGTCCGAACTAGTTTAGGATGATAAGATGACCAAAAAGGCCATTGTGGAATGTTCGGCAAAGTAGTAGACTTGTCGTTTCTCGGATTCTTTTTTCATTTCTCTCCATGAACATGCCTCTGACGACCTCTGCGCTCGTTTTCCAGAGTTCTCAGTGGTATCTAGCAGCTGAACCCGATACACTGAGCTGAATCTACAAATACACAAATCAAACAGATAATTGTCCCAGGGAGGTCCTAATTCTATTCTGTTCAAGCACATGCCTCACCAACAATCCTAGACTGTTCGTGAGATTGAGTACGACAGAAGAAGTTTGTGATGATTTCTCGGAGCTAGCTTGTCGAGAGAAAGGGCAGCAGGCAGGATTCGATATTGACATTTACTACAATAATGGCTCATCCACCCACTCTTCGAGCATTTGTTTATTTCGCGTGCTTCAATCATTTGCTGTCATACCATTCGAGGCTAAGTCAAAAATTTCAGCATGGACTCTCTAACACTTCTCCAGCAGTTGCTTGGGCAAACGCGCTACTTCTAATGCGTTTGCTCAAGCAACTGCTTTGGCAGCGATCCTTATTGGGTAGATTCCGTCATTTTCACATTCTTGTTATATTAACAATGCTCTACTTTTCTGAAAGAGTTCCTTCCGTTTCAATGCTGGATGCGGAGAACTTCAGATGGGTTTTACAACAGAATTGGAAATGACATAATCAGAAGTAGGCTCCGCATGGTATCATGATCGCCCTTTTGTCTTTATTGTACTTGCAATGATCGTAATCCACTGTGCAGTTTAAGAAAGTCTTTCAAACCCAGCCATGAATTTTCAGGTGTAGAACCATGTCTGGAGGAGGCAAGGATCGGATCGCTGTTTTCCCATCTCGAATGTACGTTTGTACTCTTTCAACTTATGCCAATGAATTATTTGAGAGACCGGTTGGACATATCTCTCTCTCCTTGAACATTTCGCGGAATGCCGTTGACCTAATAATGAGAAACTTGTTCGTGCCAAAAGTAGTTTTCCATAGTTTCCATGTTTAAGAAGCTGTAAAGTTGACAGAATACTAACATGACTTCTACTACGCCCAAACAGCGTGATGGCAGCAAGAATTCACTTTTTCAGGGCTCAGTCGGTCATGAAGATACGTCTGAAGGGAGCCCAAAAAGGTCATTCACTTCTGAAGAAGAAGGCTGATGCCTTAAACATGCGTTTCCGTGACATCCTTAGAAAGATTGTCGAGGTACTTTATGCTTTTCCGTGGTGTACTGCTGAACATCTGTCTTTCTGGTTTTCCTTTCGCGCAACGACTCAAACTATCTAATCGCATTATTGGTTATCTTTAGAATAAAGTCCTCATGGGTGAGGTCATGAAGGAAGCTTCTTTCTCGCTGGCTGAAGCGAAATTCACAGCTGGAGACTTCTCGCATACAGTCATTCAAAACGTCTCACAAGCCCAATATCGCGTTCGCATGAAGAAAGAAAACGTTGTAGGTCAGTGATTTTTTGTTGTTCGGAAAATCACTGGATCCTCTTTATCATAGCTTTCATTTTATTCATTTCTTTCACCGCATAGTTCGTAGCAGGTATCTCCTTCAGTTCTCTAAGTGCCCAACGTGTTAGGCAATTTTTATCTGCCATCAATAAACTAATTTTCTATGACCTCACACTTACCGCTTTATTCTGTATCAATAGTAAGGCGATTAATGTTGCGCTAGAATTCGTTGCGAAGTAACTTCTTCCGTCATTGACCTATTCATTCAATCAATACCGATCTCATAACTTTAAGGAGTTATGCTTCCTGTATTCGAAGCTTCGGCAGAGGGACCCGATGCTTACGATCTTACTGGACTCGGAAAGGGAGGAGCCAACATCACAAAACTCAAGAAAAACTATAACAAAGTAATTGGATTATTTATTATTGGTAACCGTTTATCCTCTTTCTACAAAGTCTACGAAGTGGTCCTCATAAGAGATTTCTCTCCGTTTTCGTAATCACCTTGGAAGTGGAAAAGTGCACATTCTTCTAGTAGTTCAGGTTGAATGGAAAAAGGAAGTTGAGATCCACTCCAAGTTCTATCGATTTTTTGTGGTTTTTCAGGCTATTGAACTGCTCGTGGAGTTGGCCACTCTTCAAACATGTTTCATCACTTTGGACGAGGCTATCAAAGTCACCAATAGAAGGGTGAACGCCATCGAACACGGTTTGTTGATTTAGAAGTTGCAGCGTCTTTGTGAATGTGACGAAATATTGGACTGAAACACATCTGGCTGCTTTGAATAGTGTCAACGGATGAAGTGAATGCAATACCATTTGATAGGGCGGCATGAATAGAAGCTTCAAGACAGTTTTAACCCTTCGACCGCTGTACTTCTTTTGAGAACTTTTTGAAGATTTTATGTTGAGGCTTTTGGTTTCGTTCCCTCGACGGTTTTTTCGAGTGTTAACCGCGGTGTGGTTTGAAGCATAAGTTTGCTTCAGGAATACTAGTTGGCTGCACAGAGGGCCCTGTTGCTCTGTTGCCGCAACTCTGTCCTAAAAGGAACATGGATGAGTTTTGAAACGAGTTCATTCATAGAAAAATTTCTTTTCTAAGCAAAGCTCCCGTTTCAAGAAGGGTGGAAATGGATATTCGTAGTGGTTCATTAAATCAGGTATAGCACCGTTGATTGAAAAAATGGGAAAAAGGAGAGGAAATTTAAAACATTATTACA